>RXPK01000136.1:1601254-1733880 GCA_004143645.1 Protaetia brevitarsis
ACACAAATGTATCACTTATCGTTTGTGAGCAAACAGATATTGCAACTCATAATCATTGGCTATACTAATAAGATATTCGATAATAACTGCAATACTGTAAAGGACAAATTCTTATCTCTATTAAAACTAGTCATGTAATTGCAGACAGCCTTTTCAGGGTCGTTGGTGTCTTGGAAAAGAATAAAAATATCAAATAAATAATCTGATAGGATTTGCAGCTGCTAATGCTGCAGTAATGATGGGAAAGGGTTGGTGTTCAAGCTATTCAGGAAATCACAATAATATATTTGTGCTAGGTTGTACTTGTCATTCATGCATTTGTGTGCATCAGCTGCTGCCTCTAAACTACCAAAACCAGTAGAAGAATTTTCAAGAAATGTTTTTAATCACTTCTCAAATAGATCAGGATTATTAGAAGAATTTCAAGTTTTTTGTAATACAAAACCTGTAAAAATGCTACATCCAAGTCAAACTCGATGGGTCATGCCAATAATTATATATTAATGTTTAGGCGTTACGGTTTCTATTTCAATTACGTGGGTCAGATCAATTAGTAAAAAATTTTGGACATATGAATTTTTCCTATTATAAACTTCAGTGATAAATTAATGTCAACAGCAACAGTAGTTTTAAACCCAAAACTGGTCAAATTTGAGTGCCCACCAAAAGTTGAGTGAATTTTGGAACATGGTGAAGACAACACCATGTTCCAAGATATTTATATTTGATAACTAATGGTAGACTTCAAGAAAATAATAACCGAATGATTGGAGCCTGAGCAAGCAAGAGAGAAAATATTGGTTCCTTGTAATAGAAGGGACCCGATATTTTCTCTCCCACTCGCTTCCGTTTGTATCCTTCCAATACTTTTTTCTTAAAGTGTACCTATGTATTTGCAAAGTAAAGCTACATATATGAACATTTTATTACTGAGATTCTCAGAATTCCCAATAATGCTAGCACAATAAAAAAACAAGATATATAAATACAGAAACTTTTATTAGTTGCAATTTGTACTATATGACTTCCAGATATGATTTTTATCACAGATACTACCTATCCTTACCTCACATTTTGACTTACCGCATTATATATAGCAGTCTGGCTATCTACATTTAAGTAGAGATCTCCTAAACTCCTCTCGTGTTCTTCTGGCATCGGCTGATTTATGTTCGCCGTGGATAATTTGAAAGCTACCAACACAAAATCTGCCTATTATATTATCGGTGTCAATTAAGCTATTTGCAATCCAGAAATAATTTGATTGATCTTGTCACGCACCATATCTTATATTGATACAGCAAGCACACGCGGCTTTCTGTATAAAGAACAATCACAACAAACCTTACTCAGTGAGGGCTACTAAAGTCTGCTATGACTGTTTTAAATATTCATTCTAGTTTATTTTATTTGATATTCCTGTTTGTGTAGAAATTTATTTGGCTTATTCTAAATAATTTTGCCTTTTACTTAATACAGACGCAACCTAAACGTCAGATTGCTTTTTACTGCTGCCACTCCACCTTTCACCAGTGTTGCCAATAGAGAGAAGACATATTTCACTAGATTGGGATTATAATTGCACCAGAAAATTACTAGAATTGGGAAAATTAATTACCTTATAAAATAATTTAAGAAAAGCAAAAAAAAATGTTTTATATATTCATGTAATTAATAGTTTTTTACTATAAATCAACAATATGCAACTCTGACCCTGTTTTATAAAATCATACTCCTTATTTATTTTATTATTTTATTTTGTGCTTTTATTTATTTATTTATTTACATGTACATATTTACAATCAAAGTATAGGTAAACTAGTTAGCGTCATTCACATTTTTACAAGTGTTTTTAGCAAGTTTTTAGGGGAAAATTTTTAGTGACCTCATACGAACACTGTTGCCAATTGCCATTTTGTATTCTTTAATCTTTTGTTGTTTTGACGGTTGTGGTTATGTTTATTGTGATATTTTAGAGCAGAAAAACAGCAGTTTGCGTTTTTTTTAGAACAATTATTGTATTTTGAAGTTTTTGTAAGTGAATGAATATAATTGAGGGGTATTCTTAAATTATACAAATGAATCATAAATTTTAGGTGTAGAATCTGTGGTGTGTGCATTATACGATTTTGGACGTTTTTTATTTAAGAGTTTTATGTTTTAGTAGTTTTTGTGAGTATGGTACAGATCATGTGGTGTTTAAAAGACTTATCAGTTAGTTTTAGGTATATAAGTCATTAAAATATAGTACCCTTGTTAGTTTTAGTGTTTGGAAGATTATTATTTTTCGTAAGTACATACTTTTTTGCTGCCAAAGTGATGCATTAATTACAGAATTAAAAATTGATTATAGAAAATGGTTCTACAGTGTTGTGTTTCTGGATGTAGGAATACATGCAAAGAAGAAAAACTTCATCGATTTCCATATACTGATGAATTGGTGAGTTTTTCTTTCTACTTTCTCAGTTGGTATATTTTTTTTACATATGTTGCAATTTCAAGGTATATAATGAATGGATTAGAGGATTGGCAATGCTAAACTAAAGATATTACCACCTCAAGAAGTTCACAAGAAATATCGAGTTTGCCATTTGCATTTCCATGAAGTTTGTAAAATCGACCCAAAATATTGTAGCAAGTCTGGCTTAAAGGAACGTAGTTTACCAACTGTAAATTTGCCAGGTGAGTAAAGAGCACTTCTATTAGGAGGAAAGAGGCAATATAACTTAAAATTTTTAGGTTTTACAATAGCGCCCACCCAGGAAAATTCTTTTATGACATTGGATCATTATAAATTACTTGCAGGTAATGTTAACATGAGGAATTGTTTTTTTTTAATATATAATTATATTTGTTGTCATACTTAGCAAGAAGTATTAAGATCCCATATTAATTATATTTTCGTGTTTGATTCTTTAATTATTAGTTACAGGTGTAATTTTAAATGCTATGTAATAATGAATGCAAGACTGTGTTTCGACAGTTGTATTTTATGTATATTTTTCTTTTTCTATTATTATTATTATTATTAAATTTAAAATTGTTCTTAATAATCTCGGAATTCACACCACTAAGCAATTAACTCATTAATAGCTCAAATGTCGACATAAGTTATATATATTTATATTATGTATCAATACTGCAATTAAATACTGCAACAACCCTAAAAAATTACAGATGAATTGCATACACTTATTAATTTTAAATAATATGTATTTAGATTGTACGTAATTCGAAATCCGTAATTTTTTTAGTTGTTACAGTATTTAACTGTAGTATTGATAATATCAGCTGTAGATCAGCGGTTCATATTACGCGCGTTTTCAGTTAGTTTATCTTCCTTCCGCGCCAGCGCTGTATTTGTACCTGTCTTCACTAAGATCGTTTAAATTACTGAAGTTTCGTACAGAAGAAAGCCATCTATATTATCTGTGGTTCCTCTATTCTACGTCGACATTACCACAGTGTAAATCTTATCGAGTAGTTTCACTAAGTGTCGGCGCCTTTGATGTTTTGTCTATCAATTTAAGGAAATTCGCGATGGCGTTTGGCGGCTATATTTGCAACTAATAATTGCAAAGTGGGTACGAAAATAACCTATATACTCAAACAGACTGACAATTGACAGAAAATCGCACAACATCAATGTCACTCCTATAACAAAATGACAGAATGGAACGGCTTTGTAGGTTAGATTTTTGCTTGTAAACAAATTCAAATAGTTTTAGTTACAATTTCACCCACCTATGCAACACCGCGAATTTCCTTGGGTGCCATGTTTGAAACCCATGTTACCGGCAATGTGAAACTACTGGATATACATTATACTGTGACATTACGGTGACGACATATGTTTTGGGTTCACTGTACTTTCCAATATGTCAATACTTTTCGATTTCACAGGCTATAACAGGATAGGAACTCGGTAGATAGTTTATAAGCCAGTTTTCGTAAATTACGGGTTCTAAAGCGTTAAAACGTACTTAGCATAAGTTTATAATAGGTATTCATATTCAGACACACAAATTTGTAAGCGCGCTAACCACAATGACTTTACACAGAAAATCCACCATCTGACCATAATCTCTCTTTCTATTGACAAATACGAAAGTACGCGTGCGCGCTTAACTTTGTACAATTAAAAATATTTCTGGAACAACACAAAATGACAATCTCAAATTGTATGTTTTTTACATATCAATAACACATTTTTGTTTTGGTGTTATATTATTTATACAAGTTATGGAAAAAAAGAAATGTTTCATACACATTTCATGTTTAGTGGGTATATCTATCCTTTCAATTCTTAAAATTGGTTCTCTAACAGACACAATCACATTATAACTATAACTTAAATTGCTGTAATCTATAGCATATGTAATAACAATAATAATAATATACAGGGTATTCCACGTAACAGGTTCATTAAAAGTTTATGATATTCTATTATTTACTTATATTTGAGATTTTGGCACCAGTATCTGTTCGATTGGAACTATAAATGTAAAATACCTTAACCAAAATATCACTTCCGGTTGGCCGGAAATGGAATGTCAACTTTTCTTATTTTTTAAATAAGCAATTGCATATAATTTTTTATTCAATTTTTTGAATTCTACAACTATAAATACGTCAGTTTTTCATAGCTATTCCTATAGCTAACATTGTTGCCGTTTTTGAGTTATTTAAGTTTTTTTTTTTTTTTTTAGTCATAATCATTGCATCATTGAGAAATTAATATCTCGGTTACTACTGCAAGTAGAGACTCCAAATTTGCTATGTTATGAATGTAGAATAACTAAGAAACGGTAAGCATAGAACACCCTGTATTTAATTAGGAATTAGGAAGTAAATATCATCCCCTATCACTTTATATCAGCATTCCCTATACCTATCTTTAATAGATTTTGAGATATGAACGACTTTTTGTTAAACAGACTAAGTATTCTTTTTTTTTAAATAGAACACCCTGTATTTTAATTCGGAATTAGGAAGTAAATATCATCCCCTATCACTTTATATCAGCATTTCCCTATTAAAGATAGGTATAGGGAATGCTCATATAAAGTGAAAGGGGATGATATTTACTTCCTAGTTCCGAATTAAAATACAGGGTGTTCTATTTTAAAAAAAAAATGAGTTTTCTGCATTTGAAAATATGTCACTTTGTTCCTCAGTTTTTGAACACCCTGTATATTAGAATGTAAGTGTGTGCTTACCGTTCTTAGAGTAATATCTACATTCATAACATAGCAAATTTGGAGTCTCTACTTGCAGTATTAACCGAGATATAATTTCTCAATGATGCAATGATTATGACTAAAAAAAAAAAAAACTTTAAAAACTCAAAAACGGCAACATGTAGCTATAGGAATAGCTTAATAAAAACTCACGTATTTATAGTTGTAGAATCCAAAAATGAATAAACAATTATATCATTCTATTTAAAATAACAAAGTTGACATCTATTTCCGGTCAACCGGAAGTGATATTTTGTTTAAAGTATTTTACATTTATAGTTCCAATCGAACAGATACTGGTGCCAAAATCTCAAATATAAGTAAATAATAGAACATCATAAACTTTTAAAGAACCAGTTACGTGGAATACCCTGTATATGTGATATGTATTTTAGGTCTTAGAATTTTAAACTTATAAAATACCAGGAATTTGACACTCCTTTACATCATAACCGTAAATACAATAACCCCAGTACACCAAATTCAAATTTCGCTCAATTATTTTTAGTAACTTCAACATTAAAGCATGAAGTTACCTATGATTTTCTTTTAAATTAATAGTTACATATATATAATACTACTATATTGCGTGTCTCGTATAAAACCAATGATAAAAATTTTCGCCGATGAAGGGGGATAGAAAATGAGTTTCTTTGTCTGACGTCGTTCTGTGTATGTTTTGCGCATGTGCGAACTTTTACGAAGTAATTGTGTAGTGATGGGCATAATCGAATAATTTTAATAATGGAATGTTCATTCGTTGGGAGAAAAGTACAAATATTTCCTCATTTGTCAAGAAAATGACCTTTTTTTAGTGATATATGTAATGAAATTTAAACCTTTATAAATAACGATAGGAGATGTGGTATTCGTTAAATATACAAAAGTGGATAGATTAATTCATAATAAATACGGGTAAATAAAAATACATTGATGTTTATATGAGAATATTTATTTTAATTTATGTCATAACAAATTAATCAATTTACATTGTTTACAAAATACGATTGAACGAAGAAAACGCTTACACTGAATAAAAAAAGGAATTCTTTTGAGATACCAGCAAAGTAGTTACGAAATAAAAAAACACCTTTACATTTATTGGTTTTGGAAAAGAACCAATTTGGTATATTTTTTGTCGTATTTCTCATCCTTTGATGATAATAATTTCCCTCGTGATATAATCGAATGGATACGTAGCACTCAATAATTAATTTACATAACTGCATGCACTGATTATTAAAAATCCCTTGACATCTTCCCAAGGTGTGAATATCTGTGCAACCATCGCTATCTTTTGCTATCACGGGATGATGAGAGAAGCGGCGGCATATTCATGCAGGTTCATATGCAGTAGTGTACGACTTGTGGTAGTCGGTTGTATGTTCAAGTTTCAAGAATCCAGCATTACCTGCATAATTCATATCCATTGTTTCTACAGTAGGAAACTGGGTACTTCTATCATCTATTACTAAATCTCGTCATGATTAATAGCCACTACAAAGAAAAATATACATTCAATATATGGAAAATAGAATGGTAATATAAAAAAGAAATTTTATCTGTTTCTTTAACTATATGTATATCAGTTCTCGATGTAGATGTACTTTTATCTGTTACTGTAGGAATTTTGATGGTATGGGCTGTGGATTTTAGATAGAGACTTTTTCGCCCAAGTATTTTTGCATTTGATTCTATAAAATCCTCCGGAAGAAAATGGGCCGAACAAATCAATAAAGTTGTTACATCATTTTCATTTGACAATCCACAAACATTTTTCCAGGCAGATCGTCTGTTGTCGTCTTTAGGAAATCTGAAGAAAATCTAAGTTTATTGTTACTACAATATATTCATTTTATAACTATTTGCTTTACCTATGCATAGAAGCGTTTACGTTTTCCTTTGTTTGGTTGATGGCCACACAAATAGCAATATCATACCTCCTTATTTTTCAAAAAACTAAATATTTATACAGACTTCAATTCTAATTCATGACAGTTAAAATAATATGAAATAATCAACAGCAATGGATATAACCACAATATCACCAATAAACAATGATCAAGCGTTAACATACGCACAGTTGTCAACGAGAAACACATGTGAAATGAAACAGAAACAACTGACCAACATATGCGAGAAAGATGCATGGTTATTTAAGGTTCGCGCATGCGCATAATGCAGCCAGAACGTTGTGGCATATCCGATATAGCTGTCTCCCTTCGATTTCGGAATTTTTGAGCACATACCCGCAATATAGTAGTATTATATATATGAATAGTTATTTGAATTCTTTTAAGTGGAAGTTACTGAATATAATTGAGGGAAATTTGAATTTGGTTTACAGGGATATAACATAATTTAATGGTGTATTTATGGACACATAATTATCCTCTTCTCACCGTGGGTATAAAAAAGGATTATCTCTAGTTTACTAGATTTATAGTTGACCAATTTTGGTATTCCATATTATATATGGATGATGTTATGCAACAATAGGTTAACCAACATCAATGTTATTACGAGATAAATGGCGTCAAAGTTCACACAAGGTTCATAAATTAATATAAAGTTGTTTTGTTTAAAGAACATTATATTTTGGAGGATTATAGTTAGTACAGTGTTCGTATTTAGATTTTGTAGAGATAATCTTGCTCTAAAGTAACAAAAGAAGTATAATTGGGGCTTAACTCATTTTTGCTTACTATTAATTGGGATTTACAAAAACTGATATAATATTGTACGTAATATAAGTTGCAGTAAAGAGATAATTATGCAGATTTCATTAAACATCGTTTTCTGTGCTACGTTCTCCTACCACTGTGTCTGCATAGTTCTCTTCATTTCCGTTATATTCGAAAGTCTCCTCAGTCTCAAAATCGATTGCATCACCAAACCCATTTACATCATCTTGAAAGTCTTTAGTTCTTACATCCGTTAAAAAGTTGTAGAAATATTTCGCGTCTTCAGGCACGATCTGAATTAGTTCGTTCAAATTTGCAACCTTTTCGTTTGATAAACACTTTCCATTTGGCCACAAGCAAGGCAATTCTAGGTCTTTAAACTGTGTGCTTCTTCCTCTGCTAGGTTTACCAATATTGACTATCTGTGGTTCATTTTGTGTAACATGACTCTTCATAGCAAGTATTTTTGGATCTGATTTTTTAATTAATATTTCATGGCAGTTTAACCAAGATACTTTATTTTTATTAATATCCTGTTTTCTATTGGTTACAGATTTGACCAAATTGTCTACGGAAATAAAATCTTGTGTGTCATAACGAAGTACTGTAAACTTGCGTTTTCTTCTACATTTTTCCATTGTTGCAATATAGTCAAGGTCTGTGTAAACCCTTTCCTGGTACTTTAATGCTGATTCAACGTCGCCAAATTCTGAATCATTTGGTAAAAAGCTGTGACCTGATAATAAAAATCGCATAGTAATAGTCTCTAAAGATGAGTGATTTGAAAGCCATGGAGAAGTAGAAGACAAGCTTAATGCTTCTATTCTGCCCACCGCAAGAGTCTGACCAGAGTCTGAGCTCTTTAACGGGTGCTCGAATATTGTTTTTCATATATTTTAATAGACAAGAACCAACTTCTTGAGTTCCTCTTCCAGCTATGTTTTCGGTCCACACATTAAATACTGCTCTATTGGTACTTCCTATGTGAATTCCTAAGTTATAAAAATTAAGTTGACGCAAATAATATGCTTTTCCGGTTGGAAGTTTTGGTAACGGATGCGTTTTTTGTAAATCAAACGTGAGTGTTTCAACTTCCTCATTAGATTTCGCATCTTTCAGGTCAGCGTTCATTGTATTTCTTAATGTTTGGGCTTTGTCAATATGTTCTTTGTGTTGCTTTTCTAATTTTTCCCTTTCTTCCCCATGCAAACTGACGATTTTTGCCTTGTACGTATCACAAGCAAGGCACGTGTCCTTCTTGGGAGATTTAAATTTCAGGTTACACTTTGTATAAAAAATAGACTTGTATGTCGATAAACTTAGTAACGTGTCCTCTGCGCTTAACTCTTTATACAAATCGTACATTTTTGCTAAGTTAAGATCAGGATTGAGATACTTAGCTTCTGTCTCTTTTCGGCAGTAATGCGAAATATATGTCGGAAAAGAATTAATGTGATTAAGGACACTCTGTATCTGTTGAGCAGAGCACTTATTCCTACCTCCGCTTTTAACTCCACGATCATCCTGAATTATTGATTTGAGTTTTTTCTTCAAAGCTACATCTATACGATTTTGACTTATTTGAAACGTTTTCAAAATGGTCGTTTTACATACCTCACTACCTTCAATAAAATACTTTCTAGAATTATTTCGCTTTGATTCTTTATTTTTAGTATATGTACGCTTCTTTGGCATTTCTCTTATAATACCATTTAAAAAGGCACATCTACCGGGAAATGACCCGATTGGCCAAAATTGACTAAATAAATTTTGCCGCATTGCTGTGCTTATCTTTTCAGTACATTTTCTCTTACAACCACAGGAGAAATCAACATAATGTTTAGGATCAACTTTCTGTCCTTTTGCGCTTATATATGCCTTATTCTCATTACAGAATTTCTTTCGCAACAAACGATTTTAATTCGGATACTTTCGTTTTCTGCCGCGCTTCGGCCGACCGATTGTTAACCGATTATTATCATTATTAGTAAATCCAGATTCTATTGTAACGGTATTATTCTCAACTAGTGCTCCTCTGATGCTTCCGAAGGAACATATTCACTGCCCGATGACTGAAATGGTTCTCCTCACTCTCATCATCATTTTCTGCGACTGGCCGCTTCTCTTTACATAATACTTTTGCCATTTCGACCAGAATTTGGCCTCTTGATTTTGGAATAGCCATCCTAAGTACAAAAAATTGCAATAATAGTAAGCCACTACAATTTTATTTATACGTTTTTGAATTAAACTTAGGCAGTATTTTTTATAAATTTAATGGCCTCAGAGAAACTATACATACACTGGTTTGGTTTTTATATATTAAACGCGATAAAGTAGTAAGAATAAAAATTATTCTAAAATAGGTAGTGTTTTAGAGGTTAGAAAAAGTAACAAAATATTTTAAAACAGAGTATTTGCCTACCTGTTTATTAGTAGAGATGTATTTATTGAGCACAATATACATATATCAGCACACCACGTAACTTAAGAAGATGCTGGTTACTTCAATAATAATCAAAAACACACACACGAGTGTTACCGTTACTGTGGTTTAATTCATTATTGCTTGTTGCCGTTTCAGATGTTGTGGCTTAACCTATTTGTGCTAAATAAGTATACATATATTGACAAGTTGAGGGTTAACATAATGGTCAACAGATATCGCGGTAACTACGTTATGGGATGAAACAATTTTGCAGATTACCAAGTAGCTTATTCCGAACTTGGTGCCAACAATAACTCATTTTGTGATATATTGTGGCTTCACCTATTATTGCATAACATCATCCATATATTCGTATCGTATTTAAAAGAAGGGCTATGAAATTAGGGGTTTACGAAAATTGGATCGGATACATACCGATGTACCAAAAGCGTTCACAAATCGTATCATTTGCAATGTACCAGATCCATAATTCGTGGTTCGAGAATTATAGTCGGTAGATGAAAATGTATCGGTAAACATAACCTTCAAAAACCACTTGTACTCTTCTTATCTCTACTCTATAGTTATATGATATGTTGGTTAGAGGTTGTTATAGTTTGAATTTAAATATGAATAATATGAACAACGTAAGTGGGGCCCAGAATAAGTGGTCTGAAAACTGTATTAAATTGCTACTAATTTTATATCAAGAACATTTAAATTTATTTAAAAATTCAAAAAAAACTAATAAAACTATTTGGGGAATAATTGCTGAAAAAATGGTTCAAACAGGATATTCCGTGACGTGGGAGGATTGTGATCTTTCACAATCCCCCCACGTCATGGAAGAAAGATCACAATCCTCCCACAATTACTTTTAACATTGCTTTCTGATCCATTCTTTTATTGAGGAAATAAAATATGAAACGCATGTAAAAGGTTAAAACAGAATATTTTTTAGGTTATGTAATTACTGAAAAAAAAGATGTATTTAAAACGTTCGAAAATACATGTACCAGTTCCATCTACCATCTGAATCAGCTGTTTACCGATAGGGACTCGGTAGATACCTTACGATCCAATTTTTGTAAACCCCGTAAACCCCTATTGTGTGTCGATTTAAGATACTCGTAATTGTACATATGTTTCGCTGCAGTTCCGCTAGGATGCGCTGATTCAACGAAAACATTGCGAAAACACGTTTGAAACGTATGAAATATGAAAATGTTGAAAGTTGAAAAAAACTACCTGAATCAACTGTTAATTTAACGCGAATTTAACATCAATTTGTTGTTACCATTATTTGCTATCGCAATCACGATTTCAATATTCCAATTTATTCCAGGCTTAATCAGTTATTAACGTTTGTGTAAGTAGTGATTAGTTGCATAGGTAGGTATTTAAATTAAAATGTATAGTATGGCTATGGTGTTATATCAGGTAATACTTATCGATTGCTCTAATTTGATTTGTGTATATTCAAAGTCCATACAAATTACAGGAGAGACTGCCGAAATACTGCAATGCATGTCGTAAAACTAACACGGAACCAAAATATCGCTTTCCACATCCGAAACGAGTGGGTTGATTTTATTGATGATCCATATTATAAGGAGAAGTCAAGGCAGTATTTATATCAGGTGTTGAGAGTTTGCGCTAAGCATTCTACGAAAGGAGATTTTGTTGGCATTACTAGTCGGCCCTTACATTATTTTGCTGTACCTTCGATTCATCTCAATGGTAAATATGTAACACACTGATTATTTAAAGTTATACGTAGTAGCTGGTTCGTGTATGACTGGGAGATGACTTATGATTGAATTGCTTTGTATAAAATTATTTGAAATACACTATGTTAGTGTTAAGTGATATGAAGACATTTGATTGTTGTCAATGTGCTCTTGGTGACATTGCTGCAGTTGCCACTGATTATACTTTTAATTATCATTATAAGCTTATATTGGTGAAAATTAGATGCTTGGTCGTAGGTTTTTTTCTTTTAATATTTTTTACTATACAAAATGTCCCAAAATTAGGTAAATACATACTCACTCTCTTACCTTAAGTGGAATACCATGTGTTTTAATTTATTTTGGAATTTTACCTTAAAAAAATAATATGATTTTATATGAATTATTAATTGGCATGGTTCATATCAGATGTAACTGTAATTTTCTTTTAAATAAATACTGTGAGATTCAAAATGATTGTCGTAATAAAAAAAACTGTTTTCCGGAAAAAATTATCAATATTTATTACCATTTTAATGAGTAAAGTTAGCTACATACAAATTTCATACAATAAATCAATTTTCTTCACATTTAGTGACATTGGTATTCGTGTTGTAATTTTCCTTCTTTATTTATCTTATAACTTTTTCAAACTGTTTATATTTACATTTAATATCACCAACATTAGTACTTATAGTAACACTGACTTAGTTCAAATCTTCATTACAAACACGCGGCATATACCTACACCCTGCTACTATCTATAGGTGCGGAATTGACAATCATTTTGAATCACACGTTATGTGGTATTTTTCAGATTTCTGTTCAAATATTTCAAGCTCTGAAAGTAGTTTTTACATGTTATCTTCATTGTTGTATTTATTAAACACAGTCGTTTTGACTCTAAACACTTACCGATAAGCCAATCACTTTTATTTGCCGTAATAGCATTCTGGAATCTAATCCGCAGATATAAGCTGCAAAAGTAAACTAGGACCACTGCACATTTCGCAGTCCTGAACTGTTGAAAACAGAGGGAATCAGTTTTGATTAGAAATATGCGATGTGGGTGTATATCTATCTGTAATTTTTTCAAGTTGAAAAGTTGTCAAAGGATTAGGGACCGGTAAATTATTGTAGTGCTACTAGTGCTGTGTAAGAGTATAAATAATTGAAGTGTGAAAATATACACAATTTTATTATTTTTGTAAAGTTACTTTCTTGCTCTTAATAAATGCATAAAAGCTGATTTTACACTTGTCAATATTTTCATCAATTTCTAGACTTTAAAATTGATCAGTTTGTAGTTCTTGAACTAGAACTTGTTGCCGTTTTATACTTGTCAATAAAGATTAGAATCTTCATAGAGATCAATATCTATTTCTTAAAATAGAACTTGCTGCTGTATTACATTTGTCAATTAATAGAACTTGAAATCGGGAATATTAGAATCGGTTAGTTTCTTTTGTAATATTCGGGGTGGTAGCGCTCTGTCACAACAGGGATATTATTTTTTGGAGTGATGTTGCATATTTAAGGGGGCGCTAAGATAAAGTAGAGAGCACGAAGTCGGTACAAAAGAGAAAAGCGACATTTTTAGAAGTTATAGTTGAAAAAAGATCTGTTTTCAAAAATCATAATAATCCAAATGTTGCTATAATGATCCTTAGCCCGTTTGTCTGAAAAGAAATTTATAAACTATGGGTGAAATTTAAAAAAAATGAACGATTTACCAGAGGCAAATGATATTGCCAATACACGTAGAAAAACGTGTATTTTTTTTTGAAAATTTGGAAATAAGCTTTTGCAGACAAATATGTAATCTGTGAAGACAAGGTGAAATGGATGAGTCAAGTAAACTTCAGCATTTGTCTATAAGATGGCGCTTCAGCTTTGGGTAAAATTGTTGGTAATTGCAAATGCAGTTTTGATTGTCATGATTTTAATAAATCTTTTTTTTTAAATTTACTATTATACAGACAAAAGATACAGATAAAGGTAATTATGGAAAAGTAAGGCGCTACTTTAATTTATACATTTAAAAGAACATCTTTACAAATATGGGTGTGCGACGGGTCATCCAACTATCAGGGTTGTAAGTGGAGATCGATGAATCAGCAGTGTTCGTATATGAGAGGGAAAATTCCCTTTTTATAGGGAATTTTAAACGTTAGAGGGAAAAAGTTTTGTTTTAGAGGGAATTATTGGATAAAATATTACTATTGCATCGATAAAAATAAATTTAAATTTTTATTATTTTTGTATTTTGTTATTCATTTGCTTTAGTTAAAATGAATCTGTCATTGTACTGGTACATTTATTTTAATTTAGTAAGTAATTTATTAGAAAAAGTAAATAAGTTTGTATTTGCCGCCAAAAATGGGAATTGCAGTGTCAAAACGGGAATTTTTCGTGTCGGCGCCGGGAATTGTCGATCAAGGTATATACGAACACTGTGTATCAGCCATATATATAATACTACTATATTGCGTGTCTCGTATAAAACCAATGATAAAAATTTTCGCCGATGAAGGGAGACGGAAAATGAGTTTCTTTGTCTGACATGGTTCTACGATTGTTTTGCGCATGTGCGAATGAAGCAATTTGGTAGTGATGGGCATAATCGAATGATTTCAATAATCAAATGATTGTAATAATGGAATGATCATTCGTTGGAAGAGTACAAATTTTTCCTCATTTGTTAAGAGAATGACCTTTTTTTTTTAAAGTGATATATGCAACGCAATTTAAACCTTTATGCCTCTATAAATAACGATAAGAGATGTACTAATTCTGTAAATATACAAAAGTGGATAGATGAATTCGTAATAAATACTGGTAAATAATACATTGATGTTCATATGAGAATATTTATTTCAAACTATACCATAACAAATTCAATCAATTTACATTGTTTACAAAACACAATAGGTATTACACTGATAAAAAAGGATTCTTTTTAAAAGCTAGCAAAATAGTTGGGAAAGGTGAATAAAAAACCACTTTTACATTTATTGATTTTGGAAAAGAACCAATTTGTTATATTTCTAATGTATGTTCTCATCCTTTGATGATATTTTTCCCTCATGATACAATCGAATAGATATGTAGCATTCAATAATTAATGTACATAATTGCATGCAATGATTATTAAAAATCCCTTGACTCAAAATATGTAAATTCAGTTTAGGGGTATTAAAACTGAGAGAATTCTATTCCATATAAATGCTTTTATAGAACATCTTCCTAAGGTGTGAATATTCGTGTAACCATCGCTATCTTTTGCTATCACGGGATGATGAGAGAAAGGCGGCGGCATATTCATGCAGGTTCATATGAAGTAGTGTACGACTTGTGGTAGTCGGTTGTATGTTTCAAGTTTCAAGAAATCCAGTATTACCTGGATAATTCATATCCATTGTTTCTACAGTAGAAAACCCAGGTACTTCTATTATCTATTACTAAAATCTCGTCATAATTGATAGCCACTACAAAAAAAATATATACATTCAATATATCGAAATACAATGGATATATTAAAAAGAATATTTTACCTGTTTCTTTAACTATATGTATATCTCCGGAAGACAATAAGCCGAACAAATCAATAAAGTTGTTACATCATCTTCATTTGACAATCCACAAACATTTTTTCAGGCAGATCGTCTGTTCGTCTTTAGGAAATCTGAAGAAAATGTAAGTTTATTGTTACTACAATATATTCATTTTATAACTACTTGCTTTACCTATGCGTAGAAGCTTTCACGTTTTCCTTTGTTTGTTGATGGCCACACAAATAGCAATATCTTACCATCTTTATATTCCAAAAAACTAAATATTTATACAGACTTCAATTCTAATTCATGACAGTTAAAATAATATAAAATAATCAACAGCAATGGATATAACCACAATATCACCAATAAACAATGATCAGGCGTTAACATGTGCGAGAAGGATGCATGGTTATTTAAGGTTCGCGCATGCACATAATGCACCCAGAACGTTGTAGCATATCCGATATAGCTGTCTCCCTTTGATTTCGGAATTTTTAAGCACATACCCGCAATATAGTAGTATTATATATACTACGTTTATGTGTTCTAGATGCGCATTAGCAATTGCGAATTAATAAGTACAATCGAAAACTTCATCAGTTTATGCTTTTCACGCAATGCGCAATAAAAATAATACGCATTGAAATATTTTGAAATTTGCCGCGGTTTACAAGGGTTATGGCCAACCGTTTGAGTTTGTAACAAAAATTAATGATGTAAAAACATAACCTTATACAACCTCAGTTGTCACTTGTCATATAACGATTTATATCTGCCGGTGTTTTTTTTTTTTTTAATAAAACTTGAAAGAAATAGTAAATTTATGTGTGGGATTTTGGACACCATTATTAGCTCTTCAACAAATGCATTTCCTTCGAATAAAACAGAAAATACAGCGCAGAAGATGTAGAATAAGAAGAAAAATAAAAAGAAAGATAGGCACAATAATGCAAAATCGTTAAGTTCGTTGTAGAATGGATAGTGACTCCTTCCTGAACTGAAGTACTGTTTTGTCTAACAGTTTTATAATAAGTAGATTTTAATAATTTCCACTTCACTCGAATTTTTTCGATAGTTTTGATAAAACTTCGTTTCTTCAACTCCTCTTCAACAATGTGAAAAATTTCTCCATTCCTATACCGTTTACCATCCAACATTTTTACAATATTTTTATTTCGCATAATAGCTAACATGTAGCTTATTTCCGCTTCTACCCACAGCGTACGTTTTCTTCCTTCCATTGAGTTTTATTGGCGCAATTAACACTCAATTACTTATCTCAAACTAACACAAGTCAACATATGTACTAATATATATATATATACACATAACCTCTATTTCACCTGTGATATGTTGTTTGTTTACACTCTGTTGGTAACCTGCTTTAACACGTTGACTGCCGAGCCAAATTTTGAGAGCCTTGCGAGCCCGACTTCCCTGCATAATATATATGCACACGGCAGTCAACGTGTTAATACAGTTTGAATTCGCATTAAACGTTTATACGACCAAACGATTATCCTAAAACCACTATTAAAAATCGGTATTTTGTCAATTCGCATTTGGTGCTATGATGCGCATTTGGAAGTGTTTATGCTACAGGATTTAGAATCGAATTATACTCTTAATGCGCATTCAATACGCATTTAGTGAAAGCATAAACGTAGTAATATATGGTATCAGCACATTAGGGTTGGTGCAGAAAACATCCATTCTTTAAAAGTTTTTTTAGATATAATAAGGAGATGGTCGTGTACAATGTAACCAAATGTAAGTATGGAAAAAGTGAAGAATGAATAATCATTAATATTAACATAAAATTATCTACCATGTAAGTGTAAGGAAATAAAGTATACGTAACAGTAAAGGTAATGAAATACAATGACACCATTTATCATATATAAAGCTCATTTTATATCCAGAAGCATTACATAAACCTAACATAAACATTAATTAATAAGAAGTGAAGAAAATATGAAGTACTAATGAACTTAACTAACACTGGTGACCAGGATATGCTATTTACGTATAAAATTAATATAAATTTTCAATAACAACAAAAAAGGTTTAGGTGCTGTTATAACATAATAGTCATTCTGAAGGTATTTAAAAACAAATTTTAAATATAAATGCGCCTCTATATTCAGGAACCAAGGAACCACTTGCTTTTAGTACTAGAAACTAAGTGACAACTTCAGCTTAAAATAATAAACAAGAAATAAAAATGATAGTGATTTATAAAATGTAACCGTAGCTGGCATCATTGGTTTACAAACGGAATGGTGGTACAGGGTCCTAATGCGCCACTTTATAACAGCCTCGCTTCATTACTGAAAGGCAGTTCCCACGGGGCCTCAATAATATAACGCCGGACCTGATTGCAAACATATTAAGTAGCTGTAACTTTCGTTCGTAACAAATTACTTCAAACAGGGAGCATGACCAGCAGCAGGTCAAAAACGTGTAAGTAATTCATTGCATAGCTAACTATTTCCATATGAAATAGTAAACTGGAAAAAAGAAACTAGCCAAAGACAAAGCCATAAATAACAGAAGCAAATATTCACCAATTAAATCTAGATTCTAATTTTTTCTCTTGTAAAGTATTTTTTTTTTTTTTGGCAGGGGGAAATCCCTTAGTGGACACCGGGCTTATGGTTCAATCAGCCCGGTAGTGTGGGACTCTCTAACATGGCCTACCCACTAAAACCCCCTCAGCTTCACCTCGACCTCTCTGAAACCGCTTCTTGTAAAGTAGTTACAAAAAGAACGTTAATGACAATTGCACCTAGTAATCACATGCACCCCTAGAAACTCCATTACATGTACACCCACCAGAAGACAATATAAGTAGGGGAAGGACGGGCATAACGGCCAGGCTAAGGTTTTCTGAATTTTTTAACTGATTTTTAATTGACCTGGAAATTTCAAAATCATAGAATATATACATCAACCATCCTAGTGCATGCAATATTTTTTTCATTGTGGTTGGCCAAAGAAAAAGACCTACATAATAAATTACCCAAAAAGTACCCATATGGCCATTATGCCCACAGGGGTAGGGCATAATGGCCATATAGCCCTAAAGTGTAAAATAATTGAGAAAACAGGTTTTTAATTAGAAACAATTTATTTTAAGAAGATGTTAACTTATTTACAGTAAAACACATAATCTTAGTCATGTTGAATACAAAAGATGTTTTTTCCAAAAATATCTATTTTAAAAGAAATATTTTTTTAAAAAGAGGAAAATGATTTTTAGTAAGTTTAGCCACAGTTTTCACATAAATACCGATCGTCCTCTTCCCCGACACCAGCACACAGTTCATGGGCCCACAAATTGTCATCCTGGGCACTTGACCCAACGCTCATTGGGATTTGAAACTGAAAATTTTTCACAGCAATATAAACATTCTGCATCGTTGTCATTATCTGAGTCCACAACCAGGATTCTTTTGGCATTGTTGACCCGGGGTCTCTTAGCTGTCTTCTTAAGATTTTTATGAATATTCTTAACATCGTTCTTTTCTTCAGCTAGTTTCCGTTTCATACCTTTTTCTTTTACTTCCTTAGCAGCTTTCTCGGCTAGAAGTTCATTTTTATATGGACTTCCTGACAACAGAGCTGCATAACCTTTTTTTCGTGTATTGCTCCTGCATTTTACTTCAGATACACGAGGCACAGGGGCAATATTTTGAGGAGGGACGGAAAATGATGACCCCGGTTGAGGATCTAAAGTTTTATATAAGACGGGAATATTACTGCGCGATGATTCAGCTTGCAGTGAAGGAATGGCAGTCCTGTCGATGGGTACTGGCTCTATAGCATTTACTACTGATGCCATTGCAGTTGATGAAACTGGTATATCCGTTACTTCCGCTGCGGCAAAGTCTTCTTCTGAGAAAATGTTTTCATTGAGTGGTTCAATGCCACATTTGCTAAATCCTTTCACTGCACTGAGCGGAACAGCAGCCTTCATGTAGGCTTCCCCAAAAAGACGACTTACCTGAAACTGTGTCACCGTTCGCCCGGGGTTGTTCCTTAAAAATCGTGCGATTGCCTGAACGTAAAAAGTGTTCAGGGGCCCCATAAAGGACACGTCTAAGGGCTGCAATTTATGGCTGCAGTGAGGTGGTAAGCACACCACAGCTGTATGATTAGCCCTGGCCAGACTAATGAAATCAATGTTTTTAGTATGGGTAGAATGCCCGTCTAATATCAACAGTGGTGGATCATCTTCTGTGGGTTTGGTATGCATTAGAAAATGCCTAAACCATTCTACAAAAATATCAGCTTGCATCCATCCACTAGGGTGGCAAGTAAAGGCAGTTTCAGGAGGAGCTCCGTCCGTTAATTCAACCTTCATCCAACGGCGGGGAAGGATAATGAAAGGGGGGATGTAGGTGCCCCCAGCTGAGAAACGCATTACCAAAGTAGACAAAACCCCTCTTTCAGCTGATGTAAGAGACCCTACTTGTCGTCTACCCTTTAAAGATAGCACTTTTGTGCTTTTAGACTGGACTGTAGTGAGTCCAGTTTCGTCAACATTGAAAATTCGATGAGCTGGATACTTGTGTTTGGCTCTTTCCTCGATGAGGATATCAAAAAATTCTTAACAGCAACCTTGTTAAAACCACTTGCTCTTGCTGAAGAAGTTGGCTCAGGCGACCTTAATGTTAATTTTGGATGGCGTTTCCGGAAACCAGAAACCCACCCTTTTCCAGCCATCCTGGTCTCTCTATCAAAATTATGCGGAAGGTTATTCTTCTCAGCAAGTTCAAATGCTGCACTTCGCAGATCCTTAATAGTCATACCAAAAAAATCTCGTCTCCAACGTGAGTAGATGGTTGTAGATTTCTTGTTCTTGTTCCCTAGTAAAGACGGACTTAAAACCTCCAAATACCTTTTTGTTGCCTGTAGCACGCATATTTTTCTTCAACACTCTCTTCTTCAAAGTATTCCTTGGAACGCTGTAGGCGGTTGCAGCAGTTAAGAAAGCCATGCCACTCTTCACTGCCTCTATTGCTTTTTGCATGTTATCTGGATCCCACGATTGCCTTTCTCCCTTACGCTTATACTTGTAAACCATCACTTCTAAAACAAAACAAAAATAATTATGCAATTTAAAGTCATATGTCATATACCTATGCATTAAAAGTGTATCTTACTTTTCGTATTACTTGAAAATATTTTTTATATATTAATAACTATATAGAAAATATAACTTTTTTACGTTTAATACTACTACAGTATTAGGTAACGTGAAGTGCTACAATTAATGGTTTATCACACATATTTATTTTTAAAACTTGATCACTTACATAACAGTAAAAAAAAATAAACAGAAATAGTGCAGACGGACATAATGGCCATAGCGGCGGGCATATTAGCCACTTATTGGCCGTTGTGCCCGCCCAGGCGCCATTAACAAAAGCTTGTTGTCAGTTGTCAACGAACAACAATGCGGCATTTCTCAATATTAAATTTTGTAGTAAGTTATCACCCTTTTACAACAATTATGTTTCAGAAACCAAACTTGTTACGTAAGTTTATAATAATTACATGAAGTGAGCACTTACTTAGATCAGATGGTATGAAAAAACAAAAAATTGCAATAACTCGTGATGTCGCAGTTCTTTCTTCTTCTAGTGACACAACACAACTAGCGGGATTGTGAGGCTAATCTTTGCGCGTTTACCGCAGGATAGCAGCACTGTACAGCCCTACAAACCCGTCTGGCCGTTATGCCCGCACTGGCCGTTATGCCCGTCCTTCCCCTACACCGTTTTACGACCTCCATCAACCACTTCTCAGTAGCATTATTAGCTTGACAATACTATTACTTCTATTTTTAATCCAATCACCAAAAAAATAATAATGGTTTTGACTTTCCCAATAGGCTTCCTCAATTACAGGAGTCGTCGGTATGTTTAGAGTTGTTATGACGTCTGCTCTCACAGAGCGACTCAAGTATTCGTCTCGCAGCGTTTCTCAATGCGTGATGAAAACAAAAAAAAAAACAGTCTCAAAGGACACCCTACAATTGAAACCTTGTCAGGGCCCCCAATCCTAAAACTGACAGGCAAACGTATAAAGTATACCAGTATCTGCTACATCTAAAAATATAAACCTAAAATGTGTAAATTTCATGTTTGCACTGGATTTTATTCTTTATGTAATGTTGAATTAGTTCGGGTAAAAAACATCCAAAATACAAACTACGTAACTTCGGTTCTGCTTCCGCATCTGTTCATTGCGATATATTTTTTCAATAAAAATTGGAGATTCATAGTTGGTGTAAATAACAAAGTAACAAACGTTTCGGTTCGTTATATTAAGTTGTCCTTGTATCGAAAATAAAATAAAATCTTAAAGTTGGCATAGTCAGGAAGATGATTACGCTGTAATAAGTATTTGCAATATCTACCTGGTAAAAGTAATTGTGATTTTCCTTGTGATGTTGGTTGTCCAGATTCATTGAACTTTAAATAAAAATATAAAATATAAATAAAATAAAAATTGGTTCTTATTGCTTGTTCGATTGTCTGCTTTTTCATATGTAAATTATAGGCGCACTTTACTTCAATTACAGCATCTTCACCAACAAGACCTGTGAACATGAACAATAAAAGACAACCATGTTCTGACCTCTACTCCTACCATCAGGGGAAGCTGCCAAGTACCCATGGTTTAAGTCAACAAACAATCCTGCATTCTGTACCGGCAGTCCTAATAACTCTTCCACCTTGCGTTTGGCCGTACCTTCAAATTTTTTTCCATACTCCATTGCAGCATTGGTAAAGTGTGCATACATCATTTTTTTTAATAGTGGCGTGCAAGATGTCGATTGTTTCTTTTTCACAACGGAACCAAAATTGGATGCAGTCAAGCGACGAGCTCTTTCTTTCTTATATAAGTCGTTTTCAAATTGTCCAATAGTAGCTACAGCCAGTTGCCATTGTTGTTCTTGTGTAACCTAGTTTAATTGAATTGGGAAATTCATGCATTGAACACACCTACAAAGAATCATTCAAATAAGTTTCATTCCCTTTCTGTGCGCATAGAAAGACCATAAGTATACGTGAAACGCGTAGAAGCTATATAAATGTTTGTATTACATTCCTAACTGTTTGAATAATGATAATGTGTTTTCTTGAGGGAAATAAAAACATATATAGGATGATTCAAAAGTTGATACATACATTTTTTCCACTATATTAGAAATCTATTATAAAGAAAAGAGATTTATTTTGCTGAACAGAAACTAATGAAAGAAACCAAACCTGTAAGGACTTTGCTATTCTTCGATATTCAGATTTAAATTCTTTTTCATTTAAGGGTGCCTGGGCAGCGTTTGGCCCATAGTCCTCATTGGCATTATAAATAGCACGGCATCTTTTTTTTGTTGCTTTTTTGGTTTTTTTTACTTCTCAATTTTTCATAATATTGCAGCCTTTTCCTAAAATAAATCCCCCCTCTCAAATGGAACACCTCCTTCATGGCATCAGTTTGCCAGCGTGGGCCTAAATTGTTAAGTAAATCGTAATCAGTTGCATATTGTAATGGTTACAACAAAATTATTACCCAAATTATACTGGAGTGCAGCTAAGTAAGTTCTTATTTCAAATGATCTTCTTTGTATAAAGTTCACTCGTTTACCGCAATTATATTTCGCCAGAAGAGACATAAACGATTTCGCTTTATTATTATTTTCAAATGAAATCAATTTATGACTTTTTCTGATAAGAGGTTCCAAGGCACCTGTAATGAACTCGATTTAGAGACTGGTCGTTATTCTTAGAGAAAAAAAAAACTTACCATTTAAGTAAAATAATAATCCAGATTCCAAGAGTTGGCTTTTTTCATTTATATTAAGATGGCCAATAATGTTGCAGTAGCGACTGTTGCAATACAAATGATCTCCATATACATGAGAAATGGAATTTTCAATGTCTATTTTTAAATCTTCCACATCATCATTAACTTTGGACACATACATCACTATTTGCTGGAGCTTTTTAATTTTCTCATTTGTTAGGACTTTCCTAGCCGCGAAAGGGACGCTGCTGTTTTTCTTTATGTTATACAATGTCTTCCCATAGTTCTTTACCAAATGATTTATACATTCCACCTTTTCTACGTTCATTCCGTAACTAACATCCTTTTTTACTCTACTGAAAACACTTGAGTCTCCATCGGCGACCATTTTCAAATACTTTACGCCATGCATTGCCATTGAAAGCTTCAACAATTATATCCGCTTCCATTGCTGTCGAGGATGAATCCCAATTTTTAAAGCATCTATGCTTGGCCGGAACTGTATTCTTATTTCTCGCATGTGCGCAAATACAACAATATTTGTTCCGAATTCCAACAAACAGTACCTTTCCAGTTTGTTTGCCGATCACAACAGCCTGTAAATGAAAAATTTGAAATTTGAAAATGTTATAGAAACTCTTACCGTGCCAGATAATGCATTATATGAATGTCCATAGGACCTTTTACTCCAGGCACCATCACAACATACGTATATAGTTAAATTATTTAAGCAATGAATGCACGTCATCAACAGGAAATGACGTAATGTTACTCATAATTGCAATGTCTAGTATTACATCGTGAACTGTCATACAGGTTTTTATGAGGTTAGGATCATTACCTGTTGCATGCTAATTGTAATCATTTTTAGCAAAGATGAAGTCCAAGACAATATATTTTTTAAAGAAATAAGTAATTTCAAAATACATTTATTTTTATAAGTTTATTTATATAGATTACAACATGTAAGAGATAATAAATAAGATAAATTAATCATTTTCCAGATTGCTAGAATCATCATCAGATGTATCTTCAAGATTAATAATTAATTCTGGAATTTCGTCCCTCTCAAACCCAACTTCTCTTTCCCACCATTCCTCAATTACCTTTTCTGTGTGATCCACTGTGTTGGACCATACTTCAGGCGTAATTGTTTCTAGTGCTTCCTTCATAGTGCGAGACATCTCTCGGTACCATAACCATTGCGACCAATGTGTTTTTTATAATAATTTTTTACTAATCCCCAAATATTTCAATCGGATGAATATGCAGTGGTATGGTGGCAAGCGGAAGAACTTATGACATGCTTTGCTGCTAACGTATCAGCAACGTATGTTTTGGAGGTTTATCAACAAACCAACTGTAGTAAAGGTTTCTTAAAAGAACCTGCCTGGAATGAATATTATTGTTTGTCAACCATTGCTGTATGGCATCTTTACTCCACGATGAATTTGGTATTTTTGCCTCTAGATTGAGTGATAACTTGCGTTATCCATAACAATCATTGAAGGTGTATCTAAATACATAATAATTGTTCTTCGAACCACTTAAGAAAATTATTCTGGTTCATTTCTCCATGATAATCTAAAATCTTTCGTTTTCGAGGAGAACAATAAGGAAGCTCAGGAATAAAAACCGCGCCTATTTCCAGCGTGCAGTACAATGTAACGGCTGCCTTCGGTTTTACACTTTTGACACTGTGCTTTGAATTGTCTTGCCATGATCTACATATGCTTCCGTTTTCAAATACCCACGTTTCATCTAAGTAAACAAAATCCAGAACTGTGTTCGCATATTCTTAATATAATTTTCCAAAAATGTAAATCGTGTTAATACAATATTCGGCATTCCATTAGGCTATTCTGGGATTGTCCTTTCTCCAGCGAAAGCCTATTCTTCTTACAATCTTTCGAAGTGAAGACATACTACCATTATATATTTCGTTGTCTCGTACAGTTTTATAAATTGAACTTAACGTTACGTATTCTTTACGTTCGTACATTCGATATATGGTATCACGAATATCTACTACATTCCCCGGGCTAACATCAGTGACTGGTCGACGCCTGATTTTGTTTTTCTTGGGCTATGAACTGCACCAGTTGTTTCAAATTCTTGATTTATGTTAGAAACAGTATGAATGCTAACTTTCATACCAGCTGCTACACGCTACAATAGACATTAATTAATATCTAATCTGTAATAGAATACATCCTACCTCAAGAACGGCGTTGGTGTGTAAATAAGGGATGGCCCCTATCTCTTTCTTCTTTAAAATACTCAATTACCGCTACAATGTGTAGCTTACACTGTTTACAAAGAGCCTTAGGCATCTTTAAAACAGAATAGAACTGACAGGAATCCAAAACGGTAATATAACAAGCAAAACGGCTTAGAGAACACAAGTGACAAGAAACGATAAAATGACAGGTGTATACTGTTGTTTATTTGCCAACGCTGTCTTATGGTTTGGCAGGTGTGCTACCCCAACGAAAATAATTTCACTATACGTAAGAGCGGAATTTAGTTATTTAGTGTTAATAATCGTTGCTGTAATCAAAAGAACGTGGAGAAATAGTTTAAGAAATAGCGTATTATATATTAAAATAACAAGATTTACAGTGTATTAATAAACGTAGTTTTAGTAAAATCAAGCTGTAATATTGGCAATGAAACGGCATAAATACGTCATATCCCATGCGCATTCATTCCTTAAATAATTTAACTATATCCATGGAGTACCATCATTACAAACCTGGCCATTTTCAAAGGCCAGCTTATATTCCTCTTCCCCTGCATTTTTCATCGACTTCCATAATATGTCTTGCCAGCGATGCCCTAACGAATCCTCAATGACACGAAATGTGGAGTATGATATAGTCGGGATATTCAAAGCACTCATTACATCAACTGTTTGGGTGTATGTACTTCCGTTTGCTAATGTACCCCAGACATAAGAAACGTTAATGTTTGACAACATTTTTCTACTCTGTGGCTCAACAGCTTTTTCGCTGCTAACTACAAACAACTTTTCGCAAAATCTACATTTCAGCCTGAACACGGATAAAAAACCAAAACGTTTCTCATTATGCAAAATTAGTTGACCAAATGTACATTTCTTAGCATAATGTACATTTCTCAGCATGAATATATTGGGCTTTTAGAGTTTCTTCCAGCAAGTATGCTACGTCGACGATCCTATTTCCGGTTATACTAATGTTTGGCTGCTCAGGGTTTTCATGAACATCTAGTTTATGCTCAATGATGCTGCAAAGTATTCCTATATTAGGCCAAGGCCGCATAGTGATTTTATTATTATAGGTATGCAATCACGACAATCGCTGTTTTATTTACTGTTCTCTTTGTTTAATAATATTTAATAATAATACTTTGAATTTGTTTACTTATTTACTTAAACTCTCTTCTGGAACATAACACTTACATCAACGCCATCATTGACGCTATCCTCTACGGACATCTACCACGCCATCTATCTTCTCCTATATATAACATCTCTTTTTTTTTTTTTTTTAAACATTTATAAATATATATAACTAACGATACAACTTTACTTAAATCTAATACAATTTATACTCCCTGAATCTACTTGGCAATTTTCTTTCTCGTTTCACTCTTTCACTTTGTTCTTCTATTTCCTTCTCTTGTTTCTGACTTGTTATTTCCCTGTCTATCTGTTTCTGTTCTCTATCCTCAATCTGTTCTTCATCTTTCTTTCTTGTATCATCCTCTTCTTCATCTATACCTTTAAAGTTGGGTTGATTTACAGATTTCCTTAAAAATACACTATTTCTTCTATAAACATTACGATCTTCATCTTACTAAGTATGATCTTGGATAGTCCAATTTCTTTTCTATTCTCGCTGGAACTCATTCTTTATCTTTTCTCAGCACAATATCATCTCCTTCTTTAAATCCTGTCCTACTTTTCGCGTTTCTATCATAATAGTCCTTCTCGCTTGTCCTTTTTTCTTGTATCTTTTGTCTGATTTGATTGTTATTATTCTTCTTAGGTTTTAATCTTCTATCACAAATTGGTATTTTAGTACGCAAAATGCGCGACATCGATATTTGCGCTGGTGATAATCCTGTTTCTGCAATTGGCGTATTCCTGTATTCAAGCAGGCTTAACTGTAAATCGGTTGATTTTCTTAGAAAATTCTTCGCTATTCCCACAGCTTTTTCAGCCAATCGGTTAGATTTGGGGTATAAATGCGGACTACTTGGTTGGTATTTTAAATATTACATTTCATCAACAACGTTCTAAACTTAAATGAATTAAACGGCATGTTATCTGACACTATCTCTTGTGGTACACTGTTGAAAATTTTAACACTTTTTTGACTAATTTAATAGTCAGGAGAGGTCTACACTGTTTTCGTGTTATTTTGTCGAGAACTATAGAAGTTTAAATTTGACGAACAAAGATAGTCAAGTATTGTCTATTGCTAAGGGGTTATTTTGTCCAACTAACACGTGGAATTATGATATACTTCTAGTCACATTTTATTTGATCTAGACTAGACAAATTTACTAGCTGTTTAACTAAATGAATGCGATCTATTGGGTGATTTTACACCGTTTTCTAAACACGACGTCTTTTTAATATGCAACCCTAATTTCTTAGTGCTATAATATTCTCTTTTTAAGACGTTTTCTCAATTATAAATATGCAGAACCACTCATTCAAAAGTTTTGTTTCAACTAAACGTACTAATTTTAAAATGATTTTTTGAGAACCATTATAAATTAAGTGAATGTTATGCTATTTGATTCAAATCTGAACTAATTACGTAAATAGTTTCCCAATACATCTTTAAGATGTTGAAATTTTTTATGCCCACTGGAATTAACGTTTAATAACACAAGGTTACACTTGCAGGTCAGTCACATTTGGTGTTTGTTTGGATATGTTAATACGCAGAAACAAACTCGAAAACAGATACACGTGCAATGCAGGTGGTGCGTATAATGCAATACTGTATTAGATTAGGTGGGGTTTCTATATTTCTATCCGGGGAAAAAATTTCTGATTGGTTGTTGCTTCTGATGTCTAGAGAAAATAGTAATCCTCATATCTGAACAAAGAATTCACACCAAATTCTAGTAATTTCTGTTCTACTAAACACATGTAGTCAATTCGTCTGGCAAAGTTTGTAAAAATCAACACTAAAATATTTGACCGGCGCAAAATTAACGCCAACACCGTAATATTTTCAACAGTGTACTCCGTGTGTAGCAAGGATTCCTTTAAATTGATCTATTACATCATCATATGTTTTACCTTTAACATTAGAATTTCCAACCATCTGGAAAATAGTCAATAATACTAATAGGATTTGCCTCCGAATTCTAGGATATCCGTCGTAATCTTTCAAATGGCAGACCCGGTATTTGATGTGTGTTCATTGGTTCTTTTGTATTTCTTCGCTGATATTTCCTCACAAATTTTGCATTTTTTTAATTTCATTTTCAATGTCTTGCCATATGGGCCAGTATAAATTACACTTAGCACGCCTTATAGTTTTAGTCATTCCCATATGGGATTCATGCACTAGCTTCAGCATGTCTTTGACTAATACTTTTTTTTTTTTTTTTATTTTAATGCCTTTCGGGATCTAAGCCCATTGGCCACAATAACCTAACAACTAATGAAAAAAAACAAGAGGATAGACAAGGACACACTTTTCACGTTTCGGGCCTATCGAAACGACTTCATAAAGACAAAAAAGAATACGGCCAACGGATAAAAGGTAACCCCACACAGGAAAAAGAAACCATGAAAACGACGAGAAGCTATTAAATAGTAATACCGGCCTCCTTTATAAATCTAATGATACCTTCGTACACTTTAAAGTTGTTGAACCAAGTAAGGTCACTACATTAGTTGGAAGTGGAATTGACATTTTTGTTAACTCTTCCATGAATTTCTTTCTGGGCTCCTGATGTTCCACGCAGGCAAGGATGATGTGATCTAAGTCAGCCGTATCATATCCACACTTACAAGTGGCCTCGTCAATAATACCCAATTTCTTAAGGTGAGCAGAAAATACCATGGCCGAACTTTAACCGGGCAATGGCAGTATAGCAAAAACGTGATACCATTCTCTGGTGATGCCATCGATGAAAGGAAATGGAAGGATGAATAACGGCATACTGTGTCATTCTAGTACGATAGTACGTTTGCCATCGTTCTTCCCATTTGTCCACAAGAAAATGCTTGCGCGCCACACTTTATTCGATGCAGCAACTGGCAAATCGATAGCTGATTTTGCCAGAAGGTCTACCCGTTCATTGGGCTGTATTCCAGAGTGACCTTTTATCCAAAAAAACTTGACTGCGATAACGTTTGAAGCTAACTTGTTAAACAGCGTAATGATATTCCATATCACAGGATGACATCTATGTGTCTGACTGCCTTTCAAAGCTTCTAAAACACTCTTAGAGTCACTCATAATTACAGTACTCTTCAGTTTTTGCTGTTCTATATACTTTAGCGCTTCCAAAATAGCCAACGCCTCCGCCGTGAAAATAGATACAACACTATTTAGTTTAAATGTTTGGCTGAAGTTGTTAGTTACGTCAAAAAAGGCACACCCACTTCCATCATTTGACTTCGAAGCGTCTGTATAAATAAAATCTGCCGGAGATAAACTTTCAATTAGAGTTTTGTGAATAAGACAGTTCACTGTCGGCACTTCGCCATACTTTGGAAGTAAGTTGGGAGGGGCTGAAGGCTGTCGAAGAAGTTACTCACTGACACTTGAATTCTGGCGGTAGCAACCTTAAACGGCGTTATAAAATTATGTGCAGTAACCAGCAAAGGAGTTTTCTTTCTGGTCCAATACGAGGCTGCTGAGCAATATAAAGCCAAACTTCGTATGTTCTGTACAATGTGTGAAAAGCATCAGACTGCAAATTTAGGACATATTTAGCTGCGAGGAAATGATACCTCAACTTTAATGGTGGCTCCTGTGCCTCTATATATAACGCTTCCACCGGTGTGGACTTCATGGCACCAACACACATACGCAAAGCCCTATTTTGAATTATTTGTAACCTATTTAGGTGCTTATCTGCCGCAGCTCCAAAGAAAATCGCTCCATAATCTAAGCGGGATCGTATACATGCTTTATAAAAGCATGTTGTCACGAATCTGTCAGCTCCCCATTTGACTTTCGCAATCATACGTAATATATTCAAATAGCGTTCACATTTACGTACTATTTGATTAATGTGATTGGCCCAACTAAGTTTATGATTAATGTGAAAACCTAAATACTTCACAACTGATTTTACTGGAAGCTTAATCTTGTCTAAAATCATAAAGTTGGTTTCAGGCTGCCTATGCCGAGAAAAAAAGACGATATTCGATTTTGTTAAAGAAATAGAAAGACCGTGAGAAAAAACCCACTGGTTGCAGCATTCCATTGCTTTCAGAAGGGTATTCTTTAAGCTGTCTAGATTTTTGGCGGAAACAATCATACAAAAATCATCGGCATACTGGACAGTTTTAATATGGATATTAGATATCTTATGAAATTCAGCCGTATATAAGTTAAAAAGAAGGGGACCTAAAATGGATCCCTGTGCAAGCCCTATTCTGCCAAGTCTAGGACCCACCAATCTGTCACCACCTGCTCTGAGATATATCAATCTGTCCCGTAGAATATTAACAATATTCCTGGCTACTTTCGCTGGCATGTCATATTTGCACAAAATTTCTTCTAGGATATCCAAATTTACGCTGTCGTAGGCTTGTATAATATCTAAAAAAATGCCTCCTATATATGTGTTCTTAGTGAGTCCCAACTGGATTTCCGTCACTACATCTGCTACGGCATCCAAGGTACTTCTTTGTCTCCGAAATCCATATTGCTGCGAAGAAAGGATAGCGTTCTTTTCAATCCACCATTCTAAACGATTTTTAATTATACATTCATAGGTTTTTAGAACACAAGATAGCAGAGAAATGGGTCGAAAGGCAGTAAGCTTATTATTATTATCTTTCGGAATCGGTACCACAAGTATTTCTTTTAAAACCGGACGAATAAAACCATCCTTCCACATCGAATTAAAGATTGACAGGAGTAGACTCTTGACTTCAAAAGGTAATATACTTAATAATTTATATGTTATATTATCAAGTCCTGGTGAAGTATCCTTGACAATTTTAAGCACAGAATTTAACTCGGCCTCTGAGAAAGGTTTAGCTAACCAATGATTGTTGCCATAATAATTTCTTTCTTTTATTATCGCACAAGCTGGTGCTATCGAATCTAATATGGTTTCTGCTTCCTCAACTTCTAAGAAACTTTGATTGCCAACTTTTGCATTGTTAAATTTTTTAAGTTCCCGCCATATTTGCTTACATGATGTACCTTTATTCAAACTGTTACAATAACTAACCCATCTTTTCTTTTCTTTTTCTTTAAAAATCGTTTAGAGTAAGCCATTATTTCTTGACATGCAATATAGTTCTCATACGTAGGAATCCTTTTGTACTGTTGCATAATGCTTTTTCGATCTGCCACCACTCTACTGCATTCTTCATCCCACACGGTGGAGAAGTTTACATTTCGCATAAAAAGGCTTCTTTGTCACAAAACACCGCTTTGCTGCTTCCTCGATAATCTCATAGAAATGTGTCAACTTCTCATGAATTGGTAAAGACAAAACATGTTTGTTAAAATGCACTTTGACATCATCTTGAAATCGTGAGATATTTTTATCAATGGTTTTCCATTTACTACGAGGGAAAATCATAGTATTAGCAGGCTGGGATAACTGCACAGTAATATAGATTGGAAATGATCGAGCAATACGAATCTTCCAACACCTCCCAATTAAGCTTTACGGCAATCGAAGGGGTGGCAAGCGTAATATCCACAGCTGAGCTACCCTCATTCCATCTGGTAACTCTAGTAGAACTGCCATCATTCATAATTACTAGTTGATGGTTTTCTATGGACTTTAGGAGAACATTACCTGCGTTGTCCGCCTTAGCCGAGCCAAATGCGTAATGATGCGCATTAAAATCACCTCCAATAATAAAAGGAGTCGTAATTTGGCCAAATAAACAATCATAAACTTTGCAATCTATAGCAGCTTGAACAGTTCTATATATACTAACACATGAAAACCCCAGTTTAGGAATAAAACCCGCAATATTGACACCGTCAGGACCCCAGAGAAGGTTATAGGCACAAACTTCAGGGTCTTGTTAATTAAAATGGCTGTACCACCATAGCCGTCCGCACGATCATCCCTATAAATATTGAAAAACTTAAAATTAATTGTATCATCATAATGGTACCAAGTTTCTGATAAAAATGCAATGTGTACATCATAGTTAACGACTAAACTTTCAATATTCTCCTTCTTAGCACGGGCAGACTGGGAATTCCATTGAATAATATTTAATTGGTGTGCAGACATGTCAATGGTAGTAAAAAAGATTTTACAAAGCACAATCTGCTGTATCCGTCGAGTACCCCTGCGACGCCCAGCAATCTGAAACCTCCTGCGATGTGCTTAACTGTTCCATCCCCACTTCAGGATTACTTTTAATTTTCTTTATTATTCGTTTAATACGACATTGCGAGACATACTCTGTAAATTTGGTAAACTGATGTATCAGGTAGTCTCTCTACATTAGCCGGAATTCTTGTAACTCGGCTGTAAGTGTCTTGGACAGCAAACCCTATTCCTCTTGAACTTACGGGAATGGGTACTGATCGAGAAAGGGTTTCAAATTTTCGCGCTTTTATTACTTCTTCAATGGAATCAAATCCAACGAGTAAATTCTTCTTGAAATCGGACACTAGCGCTTCAACTGTTTCGCCTCCTTTCTTTGTTCGGAAGGTATCTCTCCGCTGTGTGCTTCTGTTCTGAGCAGCGGGACTTCTCTTAGCCGTTGAGATTGGCTTTTGGTCAGGAACTCGGCCTTTTGCCCGGTTGTTGAACGCTCTGACTCTTTCAAAAGCTGATGACCCTATAAGGTCTATCTTCGGATCGTACACTCACGTACTGGGCGGCGTCGCCGCGTGCACGTTCATCAAATGGCATGTTTGGTGGTAAGTGTGAAGATTTGTGACCGTTTCGGGCGTTCCCGTTTCGTGCGTTCCGGTTTCGTGCGTTTCACAAAATTTTCCCTTTTTGGGCGTTCGCTTCTATAGATGGAAGGAATGTGCGGTTGAATTCCCGTTTCCTGCGTCAGTTTTATATTTATAGGAAATATAAAAAATAAAAACAAAGTTAAGGAGTTTTGCTGATTCCGTAGTTTAATTTCAAAATTAAAACAAATCCACATCAGTACATGTATTAAAAATATAAATAAAAGTACGTTCAACTATATACACTATATTACAAAACTTCATTAAATTAAAAAAAAAATTTAAAAACTCTATAATTTTACAATATGTTTAGTTTGTCCAGTGTGTCACTAAGATTCTGTCTATTTTGAATTAGGTCGCTAACAACTATTTTTAACCGCCTATCTAATTCCACATATTTTCTTGCTCTTTTGGGGTACTTATGCACAAACAGTGTTGTTGGAAAAACAGTATTAAATAATACATTTCTTCTTGAAGAACTTTCATCAATTCAAATATATTGGGATGTGCTTTTCCGATTCGTCTGTTAAGTCTGTTATGCCATCCTTCTACAGAGTTTGTAGTCCGATGACGTTCTCCATAGCAAGTCCATATTCGGTGGCGAGAATTATCAATCCATTGATCAACGAAATAATCGTTAAATTTAACAATGGCTTCTTGGGTAGGAGAATTTTCCATGATACAGAGCCAACCATCTGTTCATTCTTGACTTTATTTTTTAACAAGAAAAAGAGTCGTTTATAGGTCGCCTCTTTTTTGTCGGGTAACAGGCATATACAGCAGGAATGATGTGTGTTCTTTCTTCGTACTCACATATCCACGTGAATTGTTATAATTGGCAAAACACAGAACTGCAGCTTTAAAAGTCCCATCGAACAGGAAGCAAGAACCTGCTACCAATAAGTTACCTCCGCCATTGCAAATACAAGAATCCTGTCTTCCTTACCATCGTCAATTATGGTATACTCTTTCATAAACTCGGGAACCTCTATATCTTCTCGTTTTTTTGGAAGAGAGTTAATGCTTAGCAATTTGTGTCGCTCATTATACAATGCATGTTTCACTGATGTAAACGTGTGGAATATTTGTAACGAAATCCAAACCTCTGTCCTTAGAACCATCACTCTTGTCGATATATTTGCGATACTGGTGTCACTTCTTCTCTTGCTCTCTTTTTGGCTTTATATAAACACTTATCAACTCATTTTTTGCAATATCTGGAACACAGATATGACTTTTCTCACTTATAACTTTTGATTTTACTTCATCAGTAACAATCGCTCCTGGCAGTTCCTGTTTATGCAAATCCATCGAAGAGTTAAGTTCTTGTTTTTGCTTTCAAGTTGAACTTGTGTCCAGAATACAGGATGACTGGTTTCCCACGTTTTGATTCTCATCACTTCCATCAAAAAATCCACGAAAGCTTTGAAGAACCTAATTGTACTTACTAAGAATCGGCAGAACTAATTTACTTTAGAAGTAATGCAATATTTTATATTATTCAGACGTATCCGATTGGTTGAAAGAAATCCGCAACAAATTAGTTCTTAATCCCTTAACGACTTCAACAATAATGGTTATAAATTCAAAACGATTTATAATCCTGTGTAAACATATCGTACTTAAAATAAGTAAACACACCCGTAATAAAACAATTATCGAAACCTTTAGGCGGAATCCAAAATTAGAATTTTTAATCCTAACGACTTTACGCACGAAATGGGATTAAAGAAAAAGATATCTAATTTGGACGCCCGAACGGGACTATTTCAGGTAACAATTTTTCGACGCCCGAAAGGGGAACGCTCGAAACGGAAGACACCAGTGTGAATGGCAAATCCAAATTCAAAAATCCTTTGACTAATACTTTTGGACAATTAATCGATCATTTAAAAGAGTAAATTATTTTCGAATGAAATATCGTTTTTATACTGTGAGTAAACTTTTAATGCGTTTGGAATTTTGTTGTAATTTGGCCAGAATGTTTTTCACATATGTGCTAAGCAAACTTAAATCTTTGTCTTTATTGTAGCTTCCTGAAATTGTTGTTTTTTATTTGACGTTATGTTTAAATGTTTCCTACTATGTGACAATCTCACTATAATCTTATTATCATCGACTTTTCCTTTTATATACTCTCGAAATGTGTCTGCATATGTAAATTTTTCCTGGAGTGTATTAAACGTGAATTTGTATTTTAACAATTTCAACTTCATTCTTTGAAGTCTTGGTGTACTAATTTTCCTACTTCCTTTTTAAAATCCTATTAATGCTTATGGTCATTACTATTTTAATTCTTTGTGATATATAAAAATAATGAAATTTCTCTACTGCAAAACAAATTGACAACATTTCTTTTTCAATTTGACTATATGCCTGTTCACTGTTTGTTAAGGCACGGGATGCATAATACAATGGTTTGCTGTCCTGTAACAGTGTACAACCTAAACCTTTACTAGACGCATCTGTTTGAATAACAAATCCTTTCTAGGATTGTAAGTTGCTAAAACAGGTTTCGTACTTAATATACTTTTGATCTTATCTAATATACCTTTTCATGTTCAGGCAGCCATTGAAATTCGACATCCTTTCTCAGCAATTCACGTAATGAACTTGTGATATCTGCAAATTTTTTTATGAATCTTCTCATGTAGTTTAACATTCCTAAAATTCTCTGCAATTCTTTAATATTCTTTGGTGATTCTAAATTGTTTATTGCTTTTACTCTGTCGTTATCTGGTTGTATTCCTTCCTTATTAAATGTGTGCCCTAAGTACTTAACACTGTCCATCTTATACTGAATTTTATTTGGATTGAATTTGATGTTAAGCTTTTTTGCTCTATCCATTACTAATTTTAAAGTCTGATTGTGTGATTCTTCAGTTTCTGTCGCAATTAATACGTCATCAAAATATACTACAAGACCTGGTATGTCTCCGAATTTTTTTTCTATCATCATTTGAAAAAATTCTGGTGCATTTACTATACCGAAAGGCATTCTACTAAATTTATAACACCCAAAAATTGTACTAAAAGTCGTAAGCTCTTTTGATCGTTCATCAAGTTCAACTTGGTAATACCCATCCTTTAAGTCTAGTACAGTGAAAAACTTCTTCCCACTTAATTTTGAACTTATTTCTTCTAATGTAGGAATTGAATAAAAAATTCTTTTAACTGCCTTATTCAAATCTTGCGGGTCTAAACATAATCTTAACGATCTATCAGTCTTTTCTATAATTACAATGCTATTTACCCATTCACCTGGATTTTCTACCCTACTTATATTTGTAATGTCCTCTAGCTCATCTAACTTAGCTTTAAATCTATCTCCTCAACCCTAATGGTACCTCCTAGGCAGCTTTGTCACCCGTGTACTGTTCTCTTAAACTAATATGACATTTTCCTAAATTTTAACCTAATCCTTCAAAATTTTATATTTCATTTACAAACTTTTTTAACTTCTGTTATCTTACTTAATTCATTTACTGTATTTATGAATCCTAACGATTTTGCCTCTTTAATCCTAAAATGCACATGAATCTACATTTGCTATATTAAAATTTGATTGCATCAATTCTTTCTGACCAACACAGCATTTAAAATTTACACTGCTAATGTCTTAATTTTCGATCCTCCAAAAAGCTTGTAATACTACTTTGATTTGTCTATTTTACATTTTATAAAATATTTGTTTATATAAATTTAATGGTAAAATGTTCACCTCTGATCCTGTATCTATTTTAACCTTAATGCTTTATTATTTACTCTAATATTTTTCATACCATACAGTTGTACTTACATTTAGACTATTTACAATTACTAAACCACAAATACTCATATCATCACATTCCGATTCTTCTTTGCATCACTGCTGTCCCTTTTATTTCTTTTTGACACGTCTCATCCTGCAAGCTCTTGCAAAAGTGATTTAAAATTCCACATTTAGTGCACTTTTGTCCATATGCCGGGCATTCTCTTACTCCATGCCTGGTTTACATCTGTAACAATCAAATTTCTTCTCCACATTTTCTGACGTTTTTCAAATTTCCTGGGAACTTTTCTCCCCCTTGTCTGTTGCTTCATTATTCTATTCTTACTCTATATTCCTACACAAGTAAGTTCTGTGTAATTCCTCACTTGCTTTAGTTATTTCCGCAGCTCTGCATTCATTTTCTGCTTTTTCTAAATCAAATCTTTTTCGTAACAATCTTTCCTGTAAACTTTATTTCTTATTCCCAACACTGCTCTCTTATTAACGACTCTTTCTGTCTCCAAATGCAGTGATGCTAATTCTTAATTCAGTTACAAAATGATCGAACATTTCATCGCTCCGGTTCTACTAAAAACTTAATTTTCATAAATTACATTCTTTGGTGTATATATCTCAAACGGTCTACTATATTATACTTCTTTTCTCTTCTTCACTTAACTTGAAGTATAAAAAATGTCAACGGCTTCTCTCCGATGGCATTTAACACAATGCAACCTTACTTGTTCTGCAGCTTTGTCCTTTCCGGCGCAAAAAATATTCGCAAAATTTTGCTTGAACTTTTAAAATTTTCAGGTAAATTTCCTTTAAATTTAAGATGAGGATTTTTCACGTCCATTTGTATTTGTAACTTGTAACTTCGTAATTCAACACTTTTTCTAATAACTTCACTGGTTGTCTATCTTCTATGACTGCCGTTTTTATTACGAATTCTTGTTTAATAATATTTAATATAATACTTGAATTTATATACTTATTTTTAATCTCTTCTGGAAATAACCTTACATCAACGCCATCATTGACGTTANGATCACTTACTAATTCGAATTATTACCAATCAAGTATTGGTATAATTTCTGACAAGCCCAATAAATACAAAGTGCTTCTTTATGAATTACCGAATAGTTTGTTCAGCTTTGGTCAACACCCTGGAAATGAAACAAATTGGTCTATCAGAACCGTCTGGAAAAATATGTGATAACACGGCTCCTATCCCGTATTGACTCGCATCGCACGCCAATCGTAACGGCAGTGCTGGATCAAAATGTACCAAAACCTTGTAGAAGCTAATTCCGTTTTTACATATTCAAATGAATCTTGACATTGCTTTGTCCATTTAAAGCTAACGTCTTTTGAATCAAATCATATAACGGTTTAAGACGCGGCGAAAGATTATTAATATATTTGGAATAATAATTAACCATACCGGCAAAATTTTAATCTCATTTGCGTTTCGCGGACGCGGCATCTTTAAAATTGCCTCTATTTTTTATCGTCTTTTTCTAATCCTTTTTGCTAACTTTGTGACCCAAATAATAAATATCATCTTTAAAGAATTACATTATTTAAATTCAACCGAAAACCTGCCCTTTCCAATCTATTCAATACTGCTGCTAATTTTGTAAATGTTCCTGCTCTGTTTTTCCCGTTACTATTATATCATCTAATAATTTGCCGTGCCATTTAGTCCTTGCAAAGTTTTTTCAATAATTCTCTGGAAAATAGAACAAGCGGGTTTCGTTCCAAATGGTAATCGGTTAACTTTATAAATACCATATGGTGTGCTCCATGCTAGCAATTCTCGAGCTTCCTCACCTAACACTAACTGGTTATATGCATTTGACAAATCTAATTTACTAAAGTTTGACCGCCTTGTAATGAATTAAATATATCCTCTATTCGCGGTAACGGATGATTTGAATCTTTTAAATACTTATTAACGGTAATTTATAATTAGCGCAAATCCTAATATCTTTACCATTTGGTTTCATAACTGGTACTAACGGTGTACCCCATTCTGAATTGTCTACTTTTTCTATGATGCCACATTTTTCCATTCTATCCAATTCTATTTTAACTTTGTCTTTGAAAGCAAATGGTAATGGGCGTGGTTTATGAAAAATAGGTTTAACTTCGCTTTGAATTTCTAAATTGATTTTCTCACCATTATAGTCCTAACTCATCTTTGAATAATTGTTCATGTTTTTTTAGTACTGTGTCAAACTTATATCTTCTATAGTATCTATAGAAATTTCATTACTGTTCAATTCACCACAACATTTATATCGAACTGATTTAAAATATTTCTACCTAATAAAATTTTAACTGCTTCTTTAACTACTAAAATATCGACAATTTTACACTTATTATTAATTTCCATTTTAAACAGTGATTTGTCCACTGGCATTAGAACATGGCCACTATAAGTTCTCAATTTAATGTGAGTAGGTTCAAGTTTAACATTTTCAAAATGTTTTTTATAATACTGTAAAGGCATGCAAGACATACCGGCCCCTGTGTCTAATTCCATTTTTACAGGTTGATCATTTATTAAAACATTTACTGAAATTGCATTTACATAACTAACATCTACGTTAAACATGTCTAAAAATGCATTGTCATCCTGTTCAATACTATTGGTACCTACTTTATATTTACAAACTTTAACAATATGTCCTTTCTTTTTACAATTATTACAAGTATAATCTTTAAACTTACATTTTTTAAAATCATGTTTACCTTGACCACAATGATAACATTTTGCTTCTTCTTCCGTGCTTTTGTTACCATTTTCTTTCTTTGGTTTAAATTTATTCTTACTTCCATTACCTTCCCTTCTAACTGCTGGTATTTTCTTTGTTTGTTGCACTCTATTCACCTCAATCTGGCGTTCCTCTTGTAAAAATACTTCCTTATTTTGAGCAATTTCTAGCAGATCACTCAACGGTTTATCAATTCGTTCTTCACATAACCTATCCAAAATTCGACCTGGTCGCATTCCAACAACAAATTTATCTTTAACACGGTCTGTTAAAGAAGTACCAAATTCGCATTCTGCTGCTAGAGTTTTTACTTTTACATACCATTCTCGTATTGTTTCATTTGATTGTCGTAAAGAATCGAACAAAATTCTTTTCCTGTATACTGCTCTCTTAGGTTTAAATTGTTCACTTAACAACTTAACCAACTCCTTGTAGTTTTTACTGGCTGGCTTGTCCGGATCACATAAATTTTTTAAAACTTTGTATACAGATTCATTGACAGAGGTTAGAAGAACAGGTACTTTTCTTTCTTCATCAATTCTGTTTGCCAGGAAATACTGTTCTAACCTTTCATTAAACAAATCCCAGTCATCATTAATGTTGAAACATCCAATATTTGAAATAATACCGGTATTTACTACTGTAACCGGTGGCTGCGTCGACATGTTTTTTTTAATAAATATCACTTTAATAAATACTACTACAACTTATCGGAACTTTTCCCGAAAAACTGTTGTTGTACCCCTTACATAAACTTTATACTCGTCGCCAATTTTGTAATGTCGTATAATAAAACTACTTCAATTATATTGGATAACACTTATTTATTAAAACACGAATTATATGTTACGCCATTTTTTACTAAACTCAACTAAACTAAATATAACGTTTTCTACTATTGTGAAGTTAGCTACTTAAATACACTACAGTTATCATAACATAGTCTCCAACATTATATACATGAGGCGCTTTATGTGTTTTGTCATAATACTGCTTATTATAGTCCTGAACTTTAGATGTTTCAGTACTCGCTTTCTTCCTTATTTCCTCAAAGTCCGGTCTTTCCACCTCACCAACTATTTCTCGCAACGTATCTTCTACGTCACTTCGCTGATTTAAGCCAAATAATAAGCGACTGGGTGTGTCATTAATTGATCGACAAATTGTATTATTGAGGGCATACTCTACACGCATCAGCTGTAAATCCCACTTCTGAAAATTGTAATCAGTTACCGGGCGTTTCTTCTTTTTAATAAATAGACGTTTTAGTGAATCTATATATATATATATTTAATACATCAGGTTAACATAAAGCACGTTACATTCACCAGGACTACCTCTAGAACTCTCTATTACCAACTTCACACCGCTTACCGATGTCTTATGGCGCCAAATTTAAATTTATTTCCTACATGTTATATTATTTATACAAGTTATGGAAAAAAAGAAATGTTTCATACACATTTCATGTTTAGTGGGTATATCTATCCTTCCATTTCTTAAAATTGGTTCTCTAACAGACACAATCACATTATAACTATAACTTAAATTGTTGTAATCTATAGCATATTTAATAACAATAATAATATACAGGGTATTCCACGTAACTGGTTCATTAAAAGTTTATGATATTCTATTATTTACTTATATTTGAGATTTTGGCGCCAGTATCTGTTCGATTGGAACTATAAATGTAAAATACCTTAACCAAAATATCACTTCCGGTTGACCGGAAATGGATGTCAACTTTCATATTTTAAATAGAATGATATAATTTTTTATTCATTTTTGAATTCTACAACTATAAATACGTCGGTTTTTATTAGCTATTCCTATAGCTATATGTTGCAGTTTTTGAGTTATTTAGGTTTTTCTTTTTTTTTAGTCATAATCATTGCATCATTGAGAATTAATATCTCGGTTAATACTGCAAGTAGAGACTCCAAATTTGCTATGTTGAATGTAGATATAACTCTAAGAAACGGTAAGCACGCTTTACATTCTATCATACAGGGTGTTCAAAACTGTGGAACAAAGTGATATATTTTTAAATGCAGAAAACTCATTTTTTTAAATAGAACACCCTGTATTTTAATTCGGAATTAGGAAGTAAATATCATCCCCTATCACTTTATATCAGCATTCCCTATACTTATCTTTAATAGATTTTGAAATATGAACGACTTTTTGTTAAACAGAATAAGTATTCTTTTTTTTAAATAGAACACCCTGTATTTTAACTTGGAATTAAGAAGTAAATATCATCCCCTATCACTTTATATCAGCATTCCCTATACCTATCTTTAATAGATTTTGAGATATGAACGACTTTTTGTTAAACAGACTAAGTAGCCCTATCTTTGCGTGTTTGTAGCTGGCTCTGAATGGGATTAATGTCAAATTCATTGACTAACCAAAAGTGTTTATGTATATCATTGTAATTACACTTTCGTACAACGCAATATTAATGGAAATGACTATTCGAACAGACATTCTTGCATGGTTATTCAAAAATAATACATGAATTTGACGTGAATCCATCTCAGAGCCAGCTACAAACATTTCAAGATAGGGCTACTTAGTCAGTGATAGGGGATGATATTTACTTCCTAATTCCGAAATAAAATACAGGGTGTTCTATTTTTAAAAAATGAGTTTTCTGCATTTGAAAATTTGTTCCTCAGTTTTGAACACCCAGTATATTAGAATGTAAAGTGTGCTTACCGTTTCTTAGAGTAATATCTACATTCACAACATAGCAAATTTGGAGTCTCTACTTGCAGTATTAACCGAGATATTAATTTCTCAATGATGCAATGATTATCACTAAAAAAAAAAGAAAAACTTAAATAACTAAAAAACGGCAGCATGTAGCTATAGGAATACCTAATGAAAACTGACGTATTTATGGCCGTAGAATCCAAAAATGAACAAAAAATTAGATCATTCTATTTAAAATAACAAAGTTGACATCCATTTCCGGTCAACCGGAAGTGATATTTTGGTTAAGGTATTTTGCATTTATAGTTCCAATCGAACAGATACTGGTGCAAAATCTCAAATAAAGTAAATAATAGAACATCATAAACTTTTAAAGAACCAGTTACGTGGAATACCCTGTATATGTGATATGTATTTTAGGTCTTAGAATTTTAAACTTATAAAATACCAGGAATTTGACACTCCTTTACATCATAACCGTAAATACAATAACCCCAGTACACCAAATTCAAATTTCCCTCAATTATTTTTAGTAACTTCAACATTAAAGCATGAAGTTACCTATGATTTTCTTTTAAATTAATAGTTATTTGAATTCTTTTAAGTGGAAGTTACTAAATATAATTGAGGGAAATTTGAATTTGGTTTACAGGGATATAACATAATTTAATGGTGTATTTATGGACACATAATTATCCTCTTCTCACCGTGGGTATAAAAAAGGATTATCTTTAGTTTACTAGATTTATAGTTGACCAATTTTGGTATTCCATATTATATATATTCGTATCGTATTTGAAAGAAGGGCTATGAAATTAGGGGTTTACGAAAATTGGATCGGATACATACCGATGTACCAAAAGCGTTCACAAATCGTATCATTTGCAATGTACTAACGTTCGGAAATTTACCGGTACATACCCGTTCCACCTACCAGATCCATGATTCGTGGATCGAGAATTATAGTCGGTAGATGAAAATGTATCGGTAAACATAACCTTCAAAAACCACTTGTACTCTTCTTATCTCTACTCTATAGTTATATGATATGTTGGTTAGAGGTTGTTATAGTTTGAATTTAAATATGAATAATATGAACAACGTAAGTGGGGCCCAGAATAAGTGGTCTGAAAACTGTATTAAATTGCTACTAATTTTATATCAAGAACATTTAAATTTATTTAAAAATTCAAAAAAAAAAACTAATAAAACTATTTGGGGAATAATTGCTGAAAAAATGGTTCAAACAGGATATTCCGTGACGTGGAGGATTGTGATCTTTCACAATGCTCCCACGTCACGGAAGAAAGTTCACAATCCTCCCACAATTACTTTTAACTTTGCTTTCTGATCCATTCTTTTATTGAGGAAATAAAATATGAAACGCATGTAAAAGGTTAAAACAGAATATTTTTTAGGTTATGTAATTACTGAAAAAAAGATGTATTTAAAACGTTCGAAAATACATGTACCAGTTCCATCTACCAGTTGAATCAGCTGTTTACCGATAGGGACTCGGTAGATACCTTACGATCCAATTTTCGTAAACCCCTATTGTGTGTCGATTTAAGATGCTCGTAATTGTACATATGTTTCGCTGCAGTTCCGCTAGGATGCGCTGATTCAATGAAAACATTGCGAAAACACGTTTGAAACGTATGAAATATGAAAATGTTGAAAGTTGAAAAAAACTACCTGAATCAACTGTTAATTTAACGCGAATTTAACATCAATTTGTTGTTACCATTACTTGCTATCGGAATCACGATTTCAATATTCCAATTTATTCCAGGCTTAATCAGTTATTAACATTGTGTAAGTAGTGATTAGTTGCATAGGTAGGTATTTAAATTAAAATGTATAGTATGGCTATGGTGTTATATCAAGTAATACTTATCGATTGCTCTAATTTGATTTGTGTATATTCAAAGTCCATACAAATTACAGGAAAGACTGCCGAAATACTGTAATGCATGTCGTAAAACTAATACGGAACCAAAATATCGCTTTCCAAATCGAAACGAGTGGATTTACATAACATCTTCGACAAATGGATTGATTTTATTGATGATCCATATTATAAGGAGAAGTCAAGGCAGTATTTATATCAGGTGTTGAGAGTTTGCACTAAGCATTTTACGAAAGGAGATTTTGTTGGCATTACTAGTCGGCCCTTACATTATTTTGCTGTACCTTCGATTCATCTCAATGGTAAATATGTAACACACTGATTATTTAAAGTTATACGTAGTAGCTGGTTCATGTATGACTGGAAGATGACTTATGATTGAATTGCTTTGTATAAAATTATTTGAAATACACTATGTTAGTGTTAAGTGATATAAAGACATTTGATTGTTGTCAATGTGCTCTTGGTGACATTTGCTGCAGCTGCCACTGATTATACTCTTAATTATCATTCATATAATACAGCTTATATTGGTGAAAATTAGATGCTTGGTCGTAGGTTTTTTTCTTTTAATATTTTTTACTATACAAAATGCCCCAAAATTAGGTAAATACATACTCACTCTCTTACCTTAAGTGGAATACCATGTGTATTAATTTATTTTGGAATTTTACCTTAAAAAAATAATTGATTTTATATGAATTTTAATTGCATGGTTTTTGTATTTGTGTTTCTATCAGATGTAACTGTAATTTTCTTTAAATAAATATGTGGTATTTTTCAGATTTCTGTTCAAATATTTCAAGCTCTGAAAGTAGTTTTTAAATGTTATCTTCATTGATGTATTTTTTAAACACAGTTGTTTTAACTCTAAACACTTACCAATAAACCAACCACTTTTATTTGCCGTAATGACATTCCGGAATCTAATCCGCAGATATAAGCTGCAAAAGTAAACTAGGACTGCTTATTGAAACTACGCGTTAAGTAATTAAACACTTTAATGTTCCTAAACAGAGGTAAAACAACTTATTAGTGTATGTTGAAATAATAGAATGCAGGATAACAAAATGAAAATAAACAAAAGACGTTATTCTATATGACAAGCGTACGTGACTCTATCTACTATATATGTCAACTTTACTACTTGTATTTTCGTCTATATACCTAAAATCACTAACAGTTCACTTGATCTAATATAAGAAGTGCAGAATACTCTTAACACCCCCAGGTATTCTGGACTGTCATTCCTAATTGATTTCTTAAGTTTTCAAATTTATTTCTTGGTAATGGTTTTGTTAATAAGTCAGCGATTTGATCAACACTTGGCACAAATTTTAGATCAATTTCATTGTTCTCGAATTTTTCTCGAACAAAGTTATAGCGCACGTCGATATGCTTTGTACGCTTGTGATACACAGGGTTTTTAATAAGTTTTAGCGCACTTTGGTTGTCACAGCACAGCAACAGGTTATCACGGTTTTCATTTAGTTCATTTAGTAGTTGTTTTAACCACATTGCTTCTTTTGTTGCTTCTGATGCGGCTACAAATTCGGCCTCGGTCGTTGACAACGCCACGGATTGTTGACGTCGACTGTTCCAAGTGATGGCACCATTGGACATTTTGAAGACATACCCAGTTGTCGATCTTCTGGTGTCGAGTCATTCGCGAAGTCTGAATCAGAATAACCAATTCAGGTATCTCCATTGTTACAATAGCGTATTCCGAGAAGTTGGTGTGGATTTCAAATATTTCATTACGCGTTTTTACGGCATTCCAATGGCACAAATTGGATTATTTTGATATCTACTAACAACATTTGTCGCATAAGTTATGTCAGGGCGCGCTGTGATTGCTGCGAACATTAACGAGCCTACAGCTTCTCTGTACCGTGTATTATCGTTGCACTTTTGCGAATCGGCAGAAGATAGTGTCGTTTGGCAATCTGCTGGTGTAGTACATGACTTAGCATCCTCAAGCTTGAATCGTTGAATAATTCTATCTATAAAGCTATTTACATGAATAAATATGGATTTGTCTCCTTCATTTCTTACAATTTCAAGTTCCACGAAATGATTAGGTTCAGTGACAGTTACTTCAAAAACAAGTTTCATTTTATCAACAATTTTCTTTAGAACATAGTTATTTTTGGTCATGATGAGACCATCATCTACATATAGTACAAGTATAACTGGATCACAGCTTATGTTTCCTAAAAAAACACACTTGTCGCGGTTTGGCATTGTTTCAGACCGAACGTGCATAGAAAATCAGTGAATTTGTTGTTCCAACATCTAGGTGCTTGCTTCAGACCGTAAAGGGTCTTTTTAAGCTTGCAGACCATATCTGGTTGTATTACAATACCAGGTGGTGGATCCATATAGATAGTTTCATTTAGTTCTCCGTGCAAGAAAGCGGTCTTTATATCAAATTGAAGAATTTGGTACTCATTTTCACTGCAATAGCGAGTAGTGTTCTGGATGGTGTCGTATCTAGTTGTAGGAGCAAAGGTTTCTGTGTAGTCGATTCCTTCGGTTTGAGCAAACCCTTTGGCACATAATCTTGCCTGTATCTGTTTATTTTACCATCAGGGGATCGTTTTACCCTTAAATACCCATTGTTGGAACAATTATTTTTCTTTTGTTCTTCTACAACCTTTTCGTTTTCTATTTAATTCCCGCGTTGCGACACTTAACCTCTCTTAACCCGTTTTATTTTGCTCGAACTACAGCGTGTTCTGGGCCCATAAACCTATTGAAACTACGGTTAAGTATTAAACACTTTAATGTTCTAAAACAGAGGTAAAACACTTATCTAGTGTATGTTTGAATAATAGAATGCCAGGATAACAAAATGAAAATAAACAAAAGACGTTATTCTATATGACAAGCGTACGTGACTCTATATACTATATATGTCAACTTTACTACTTGTATTTTCGTCTATATACCTAAAATCACTAACAGTTCACTTGATCTAATATAAGAAGTGCAGAATACTCTTAACACTGCTGCACATTTCACAGTCCTGAACTGTTGAAAACAGAGGGAATCATTTTTGATTAGAATATTGCGATGTGGGTGTATATCTGTCTGTAATCTTTCAAGTTGAAAAGTTGTCAAAGAATTAGGCACTGGTAAATTATTGTAGTGCTACTAGTGCTGTATAAGAGTATAAATAAATCGAAGTGGTGGAAATATACGCAATTTTATTATTTTTGTAAAGTTACTTTCTTGCTCTTAATAAATGCATAAAAACTGATTTTACACTTGTCAATATTTTCATCAATTTCTAGACTTTAAAATTGATCAGTTTGTAGTTCTTGAACTAGAACTTGTTGCCGTTTTATACTTGTCAATAAAGATTAGAATCTTCATAGAGATCAATATCTATTTTTTAAAATAGAACTTTGCTGCTGTATTACATTTGTCAATTAATAGAACTTGAAATCGGGAATATTAGAATCGGTTAGTTTCTTTTGTAACATTCGGGGTGGTAGCGCTCTGTCACAACAGGGATATTATTTCTTGGAGTGATGTTGCATACTTAAGGGGGCGCTAAGATAAAGTAGAGAGCACGAAGTCGGTACAAAAGAGAAAAGAATTTTTAGAAGTTATAGTTGAAAAAAGATCTGTTTTCAAAAATCATAATAATCCAAATGTTGCTATAATGATCCCTAGCCCGTTTGTCTGAAAAGAAATTTATAAACTATGGGTGAAATTTAAAAAAATGAACGATGTACCAGAGGCAAATTATATTGCTAATATAATGATAACCATTTTTCAGAATTCGTAGAAAAACGTGTATTTTTCTTGAAAATTTGGAAATAAGCTTTTGCAGACAAATATGTAATCTGTGAAGACAAGGTGAAATGGATGAGTCGAGTAAACTTCAGCATTTGTCTATAAGATGGCGCTTCAGCTTTGGGTAAAATTGCTGGTAATTGCAAATGCACTTTTGATTGTCATGATTTTAATAAATCTTTTTTTTTTAAATTTACTATTATACAGACAAAAGATACAGATAAAAGTAATTATGGAAAAGTAAGGCGCTACTTTAATTTATACATTTAAAAGAACATCTTTACAAATATGGGTGTGCGACGGGTCATCCAACTATCAGGGTTGTAAGTGGAGATCGATGTATCAGCAGTGTTCGTATATGAGACGGAAAATTCCCTTTTTAGAGAGAATTTTAAACGTTAGAGGGAAAAAGTTTTATTTTAGAGGGAATTATTGGATAAAATATTACTATTGCATCGATAAAAATAAATTGAAATTTTTATTATTTTTGTATTTTGTTATTCATTTGCTTTAGTTAAAATGAATCTGTCTTGTATTGGTACATTTATTTTAATTTAGTAAGTAATTTATTAAAAAAAAGTTAATAAGTTTGTATTTGCTGCCGCCATTAAAAGGGAATTGCAGTATCAAAACGGGAATTTTTCGTGTCGGCGCCGGGAATTGCCGATCAAGGTATATACGAACACTGTGTATCAGCACATTAGGGTTGGTGCAGAAAACATCCATTCTTTAAAAGCCTTTTTAGATATAATAAGGAGATGGTCGTGTACAATGTAACCAAATGTAAGTATGGAAAAAGTGAAGAATGAATAATCATTAATATTAACATAAAATTATCTACCATGTAAGTGTATGGAAATAAAGCATACGTAACAGTAAAGGTAATGAAATACAATGACACAATTTATCATATATAAAGCTCATTTTATTTCCAGAAGCATTACATAAACCTAACATAAACAGTAATTAATAAGAAGTGAAGAAAATATGAAGTACTAATGAACTTAACTAACACTGGTGACCAGGATATGCTATTTACGTATAAAATTAATATAACGTAAATGTACCAGTACCTGACACCCTAAGGGTCGAATAAATTTGGTTTATCGTGTACGAAAATGAAACATAAAACATTCAGGCAACTTATGCTAGGAATGACTTGTAAGTATAATGTATTTATTTTGTAGTAAGCAAAATGCTCTAAAATTGAAGAAATTTGGATTTTTGGTTTTTTTTTGAAAATTTTATTCTTATTAACCAGTAGCTGACACCCAACACCAGTGCTGATTCTGATTCTTTTTTTAAGCTGAGAGAAACAAAAACAAAATGAACAGAAGCTTTTATTTTAAATGAATAACAGTATTTATAAGTCATTTCGAAAACGATGTCATTTCACGAACAAAAAAACTTCCTCTTGTATTCATCAATTTCGGAATCCCAATTTTGCACACCACTTCATTCACTGTATACCATAAAATATCCTCTTTTTCTGGCCACTTGTAATTCGAACCATTCTTTTCCATTGCTTTTACCAAATATGTATTTTCAAGACTATTAATTTGTTTTATCTGTCCTGGATAATATTTGTCATCATATATAACAATAACAAATCTTTTTCTTTCAAGGTGTCTTCACTAGAAATCGGGTCCACACTATCTATAGACTGTTCATCCCAGTTAATCACCTTCTCCTTCTGATTCGAGAGTTATTTCAACCGATGAATCGGACGACTCATTTGTGATATCTTTCATCGAATTTGCTTTGACCTTTTTAGCGGTTTCTTTTCCTCTATTGCCAACATTTTTACGTTTCGCATTTTCTTTCTCTCGTTCTCTGCTTAATTTATTTGCCTCCCTCTTTCGTTTTCTTTCAGCTTTCTCTAGCTCTTTTTTTGTTCGTTCTTCTTCTTTCTTTTTAAAATATTGTTTTCCCTTCTCACCAGAAACTACCGATGGCAAAGGTTCTTTTACTAAACGCTTCTTAACGCTTTTCGGTTTAGTTTGAGGCAAAATGAATGAACCCTTGAAAGGACTTGGCATATCATCTGCAGTTGCGTATGAACTTACATTGGACCTGGAACTTTCTATAATTTCTTGGTTCAAATTTCCTTCAGAAGCGGGCCCAACATTCGCAATGGTTTCTATTCTGTTCTCTACCTTTTGGGCTTGTATAGTTTTTGTTTCTTGAACTGCTGCCTCTTCGTTATGGGAAGTATCAATGTTGTCATCTTCATCTTGGAATTCGACAATTTTTTGTCTGTCTTCTGAAACGGTTTCATCACTAGTTTCAATTTGTTGATTCTGTGGTTGAACTCTTCCTGTTTCTCTATCTGCTTCACTAACGTTATTTGTGGTAATGTAGGTTTCAAACTTGCACTTTGTTTTCATTCTTTTCCACAAAAGGTATTGGTTTATTGTATCGACATTGTTTTCTTCAAATTTTTTAATTGTTTCTTCGCCAATTTCAGACTGCAAAAATTTAAAGTGAATACGTAACATTTCTATGGGAACAGCGGGAGCAACTTCAATATTTTGATTTATAGTTTCCTTAAAATATTTGCTATAGTCTACAGAATTTTCATCAAAGGGAAAAAGTCAACACGACGAAACCCATTAATAAACGATTCGGCTTTAGCTGTTGCCAATACCGTCTCAAGAAGAGGTGCAAAATTCTCACGTTTTCAGCTTTTCTCCAGAAGTTTTAAACTTTGAAAGATTGAACTGCTTGCTTCCAGAATTGCTTTAATGGTTTGAATATTGCTACATCCATTGGCTGGATAATATGCGTCGAATTGGGGTAGAGTGCAACCAATATTATGCCATGTTCGCTACAAAATTCGCTCAAGGAATAGGTTAAGTGGCTTGAATGACCATCAACGAGAAGTACAATTGGCAATTGGACATTTTCCTTTACCAACCACGGATAAAGAATATTAGCTATATACTCAAAAAATGTCTTCGCTGGTCATCCAACCTTGTTCGGATTTTTCGAAAGCCCAGTTATCAGGTAATTCATTTATAATTACCGATGGTATTCGTTCATACTTAAATACCACCATTGGGGGCATAAGTTTTCCAAAGGCGTTAGATCCCAAAAGGCAAGTAAGACATTCTTTATCGTCGTTACTTGCAAAGGAATAAACTGATTTATCTCCCCTTCTAACCAACGCCTTTTCTCCTTTTGGAGCTAAAAATATGGCGGTTTCATCCGCATTGAATACTTTTGTGCCATCAGTTAAGACATCAGAATTATTACTTAAGTCAGCTTTTACTTCTTGAAACCATTTTCTCAAATGTACTTCTGTACAGAGACCTAGCTCTACTTAGATTTTGAGTTATACGAGCTGAAACTTCAAGGATGTCGCTTCAATGAACAGCTTGAACCACTTTGTTCCAGGTTTTCCATCCTTGAAACGAAGTTTTGCGGATAAACTTTTTCACATACATCTGAATTGAATCTATCAACTGTGATTTGTAACAGGAAACCCTCTGTCAGCACTTTTAAACATCCACCTTACTATCAATCGCTCTTCTTCTTCAGAAAGGTTTGTTTTCGGACCCATTTGACGCTTTCAGGATACTTACCCTTAACTTTGTAGTACAGAGTAGTCTTTGGTACTGCAAAATGTTCGATGCAGCCTAACCGACATGCTGTATTTTTATACTGCCAACAGGCTTACCATTTGCACGTGATCATATCTCACTATCTTGGACATGATTAATTCTACAAAACAAAAATAAAAAGTTACCAGTGAGCTGACTCTAAATATTCAGTTAGCTGAACCATGGGTCAGGTATTGGAAGCACTACCAAATATAATTAGTGTTAATTTTAGTAGATGATGTTCTTTATTACCACCAGGCCATAGAGCATAATTTTTGAACGATTTCTTGAAACCCCTATAGCTGACACGAGGTATTCAGCTTAGGCTTAACCAACTCTGTTTAGCTAGCCATTACCTGACACCCAATTCTAACAACAAAAAATACATTTTAATCTAAAATTCGCTACTAAGCAACATTTATAATGAATATCAGGTGATCAGTATAATTGTAATGCGAGAATAAAGGCACTTACTTTGTTTATCCTCTATTTTTCCTGCACTTAGGATCTTAATAAAATTATTACTAAACACGTCTATATTCAACCTTCTCCTTGAAATATTCTGTTAAAAAATGTAATTCAGTGTTACCATCAAAAAGTATAAAGAACTCGATAGTACTACTCGCACCGACCAATACAATTGAAGATATTCAAAATTTGGTCAGTATGTTGCTTAATTATCTGTAAACAATGAAACGTGTCAGGCTTTAGGGACAGTGTCAGGCATTGGTACATTTACGTTAAATTTTCAATAACAACAAAAAAGGTTTAGGTGCTGTTATAACATTAACAGTCATTCTGAAGGTATTTAAAAACAAATTTTAAATATAAATGCGCCTCTATATTCAGGAACCAAGGAACCACTTGCTTTCAGTACTAGAAACTAAGTGACAACTTCAGCTTAAAATAATAAACAAGAAATAAAAATTATAGTGATTTATAAAATGTAACCGTAGCTGGCATCATTGGTTTGCAAACGGGATGGTGGTACAGGGCCCTAAGGCGCCACTTTATAACAGCCTCGCTTCATTACTGAAAGGCAGTTTCCACGGGGCCTCAATAATATAACGCCGGACCTGATTGCAAACATATTAAGTAGCTGTAACTTTCGTTCGTAGCAAATTACTTCAAACAGGGAGCATGACCAGCAGCAGGTCAAAAACGTGTTAAATAATTATTGCATAGCTAACGATTTCCATATTAAGAGTAAAACTGGAAAAAAGAAACTAGCAAAAGACAAAGCCATAAATAACAAAAGCAAATACTTCACCAATTAAATCTAGATTCTATTTTTTTCTCTTGTAAAGTATTTTTTTGGCAGGGGGAAATCCTTAATGGACACCGGGCTTATGGTTCAATCAGCCCGGTAGTGTGGGACTCTCCAACATGGCCTACCCACTAAAACCCCTTCAGCTTCGCCTCGACGTCTCTGGAACCGCTTCTTGTAAAGTAGTTACAAAAAGAATGTTAATGACAATTGCGCCTAGTAATCACATGCACCCTTAGAAACTCCATTACATGTACACCTACCGGAAGATAATATAAGTACACCGTTTTACGACCTCCATCAACCATTTCTCAGTACCATTTGTCATTGACAATATAGTTACTATCTAATATATTAATACCATCACCAAAAATAATAAGTTGTTTGACTTTGTAACGACGTTGTTCGGGGTTCTTTTGGATGTTATTATTTTACGGATATTTCAAAATGCAACGGGATTATTCTTGCTTTTGAAATTTTGCGCGAATATACTTCTTATCAGATGGTCAATAGTCAACTCACCTTACTTCTCTGCTTAAACGGTTGCTTACACGAGCGGCGGTCCTACGTAGAGATGCAGCAAGGTTCGTGCGAGTGCGGTAGTGACAGTTGTATTCGCGCTAAAATTGTTTACTGTCGCGTATCTCAACGTCGTACAATAAATGATTTGAAATCTACCCTAATTGAAGTAGCTTTCAGTTCGTGAGTGTAATTCCAGGATTCTAATATATTTGTACGCCGACAATGTGATGTAAAATCAGTGAAGAAACAAGTGGTTTTTGTGTTATTTCCTTCAACACAATGACACAGGGACAAAAAAAACGTTTGTACATTACGAAAACAGTGTATTTACAAGTTTACATTTAACAACATAAACAATATTTTCTCAATATTATATTTACAATCGGTGATTTATGACAAAGCGATTGTCGGAATTACTAGCGAAAATATTGAATATAAACAGCGGCAAATATTACAAGGCCTTTCATACGAAAATTAACAAGTGAAAGCAAAACAGATTTAACGATGAAAAATAGTTATATACATGTATGTGAGGGTCGGCAAGTATTATATCAAAATTCAAAACACATAATATACAGGGTGTATCAAAAATAGCATGTAAAGTAAATTACCTTGTGCTGCGAGACGGAGGTGTACGCCGGGTTACCTGTGACAACGGTAGGGGTGGGTTACCTCGTGTCACCCCTCAGGACGACTACGACGCGTAACCGGGCGGAGAACGAAAGATTAGGTTGTGCCACCCCTAAGGTCGGCTACAATCTCTAATCGAGCGGGCAACGAAAAGGCCCACGTCGTGTCACCCAAAGGGCGACTACGATCTATGACCCACCGTCGACAGAAGCTAGGCTGTGTCACCCAGAAGACGACTACAGTCTCTAGCTACGCGGTTGAGAGGCGGGAGGCTATCGTCGTGTCACCAGCGGACGACTACGATCTAACAGCCTGCGGAAAGCGGGAGCTAGGGCTGTGTCACCCAGAGGACGACTACAGTCTCTAGCTACACGGAGGAGACGGGAGGCTATCGTCGTGTCACCCAACGGACGACTACGATCTAACAGCCGGCTATCGTTGTGTCACCCACGGACGACTACGATCTAATAGCCTGCGGAAAGCGGGAGCTAGGCTGTGTCACCCAGAGGACGACTACAGTCTCTAGCTACGCGGAGAAGACGGGAAGCTACCGTCGTGTCACCTAGAAGACGACTACGATCTAGTAGTTTGGAGGTCGGGATCGCCTACCCGATCGCATTAAGCGGACGGTCTTATATACTATTCCGAGATCCCCACGCGAGCGGGTTGGTGGGGAACCAAGCGTGCGTACATTGAACGTGCGGCGCGATGTGGGACGCGAGCAATTGAACTCGGTGAAATGAATACGCGCGTCGGCAAACCAAAAATTAAATAAAAAATTAAATTAAAGCGGCATAATGCAATCAAAACATATAGAAAAATCAATTTACGGAAATTAAAATTTATTTAATATAAATGCTAACTGAAATTGACTATTAAGTTGATTTTTCTATAAACGGTACGTTACACACCCCCCTCACTTATAATTAAAGAAATACATTCATGGCGGTTTCAGGATCTTCTGTGTTACCATGCTTCATCTTCAATAAAAGTGCTTCTCGGATGGTCATGCGAACTGTGCTTGTCTCCAATGAGGACCACGGTTGGGTGCGACTGTGATGTCTCTTCCATGAGGGTTTACCACGACGCCTGTGATGCTTCACCCTGCGCGGTTCCAACCCTTTGGAAATCCCTGATTTGGAGGTGCATTGTCGTTGGCTCACGGAAACCGGCGGACGGATGCAAGTTATGATGCTGGACATACCAACGACTTCCTCATGGCGCGGGTTTTCACTTGGAATTGGACGACAGTGGCACATCTGACGTGACCTTCCTTGGACGTTTTCCGACTGAGTTCTGTAACATAACTCGACGCTTAGTTACCTACATGGCCCCTCAAGCCTTGGAGCTGACTCTTCGGAAATGTTTCGGCGGCTGCGGACACAACACACCTTCTGGAACGGACTATCTGCTCTGACGCGGAACAACACTCTTGGAACGGCAATTGTTCCTGTTCCTTCGAATGGTGGAAGCTTTTCACCGATTTTGGTTCGAATAGAAACGGCGGAATCGGTTAATTTGCTTCCCTCTGGCTTGAAATCACCCAGTGTCCTGCTTCGGAAGACCTTTGTCAGAACCAGGGACATGGACTGAGTCTTGTTCGACGAATACTTCCTTGGATTGCAAGATTTGCAACGTTTGACGTATTCGCGAACGTCCATGGAACATTCTGGGCCAGTAGAATCGTTTTGCGGCTCGTGTGATACTCTCAGCGACGCTGAATGACCTTTGCTGGGTATCTCGTGAATATCTTTGAGCACGCGGTTACGTTCTTGGAAGGGACACACAGCTTCCAAGTCCCTTCATCGTCTGACTTGGAATTTCCAGGAAAATTGCGGAAAAGGACGCCTTTCCAAACGGCAAAATCGGGATTTTCCGCTGGTTTCTTCTGGACAGCCTTCAATTTCCGGAGATACCAATCATCGCTCATTTCGGACTTAGCGCACATCAGGTAGGATTCTTCCTCATTTTCTGCAACTTGTACTTACGCTAAGTTTTTTTGTAGACACATCAATCCAGGCATTGAGCATCTGCAGGACATTGACTCCCAAAATCATTGAATACACGGTACGGGGTAAAACGAAGAATGGTGCGGTTATGCGCACGGATTCAATGTGAATTGGAATGTCTAGCACTACGTGGACCTTCACCACGTTGTTGTTCGCCAACTGGATCCTTCTCGGACGAACATTTTTACTCTGAATACCTTCCTTTAGAAGACGGTTTGCGATCTCTTGAGAAATAAATGATATTGTTGCTCCAGTGTCTACAAGAGCTTTTATTTCTTCACCTAGAACCTTTACACCTGTCCAAATTCGGTTTTCTCGTCGATCGGATTTCGGATCGAATTCGGAAGACTGCTGTCTTTCTCGAACGCAATTTAGATGGGTAGAATTTCTCACAGTATTGCCTGAACAACTGCAATCTTTACTGCTGATATTCAACGTACCACATCTTGAGCAAAATAAAAGCGGTTTGTTTCGGCATCCTATGCGGCTGTGACCCTCTTTACCACATCGCCAACATCGTCGCTGCGGATGCGACAATTTTTCTTGAGAGGTACCACCATTGATATCTCTTCGGACGGGTCTTGGCGACGTAGCTTTTGCCATCGGCATCGCGGCATCATGTCTGCCTGGATCAGATGTTGACGGCTTCGGCGCGAACCTTTGATCCAGTTTTTCGTTGCGAGTTTGCTCGGTACGGATGGATTCGTATTCAGCCGCTTGCCTATACAACTCTTGCAGTGTGAAAATGCTGTTTCGTCGGATATACAACTTATACTCGGGATCCATGTTGTTGTACACCCGTTCTAGCTTCTCTCTCTCCGACATTCTTTTTCCCCTGCGTATCAGGGTTAGAATCCGGTCGCGAAATCTTTAATAATAACTCGCGCGGTCTTGATGTCTGGCGGCGCACTTCCTCCTCTATCATATAATCGTTAACGGGGCGGTAGATACTGTAATTTGAAATCATCAAGGAAATCCTTCCACGTTGCCCACAACTCACGGCCGTTCCTATACCATAACAATGCTTTACCGCGGAAAAGTTCCGGCAACGCGATAAGCATTTCCCTGTCGGACATTTCGTAAGAGGATTGCAATTCTTCAATCCTCTCCAAGAAAGAAATAGCATCACCGTCACCATTGAATTGCGTACCCCATTTTCTTACCCTGTCGCATATCTGTGCCCGCGGATACAGGAATATTACCTTCTGCAGGCGGGTCATCGGCGGCTTGATTGCCCGCTTGCGGCAATAAATCACCACGGCTTCTCAGGTAAGTCACAAATCGCCGTCGTAACTCGTCTAATGTTCCTACCGTTTCTAAGCCTAGTCCTTTCAAAATCGCTTCGAGATTAGGCTTCGGGAGTTTATACACCCATGATGTTGTTTGCGGTACTGCTTCCGGTGGCGGTACTGTTTCCTCAACCTCAGCCATTTTGCTCTTGTAATTTACTTGATTTTGTTGTGAAAGAAACTTTCTCTAAACGGTAATTTCGGTCGGTACGCTGTGGTAACAAATAAAATTTCTCGGGGACCACAACGATGTAAACGGTTTTCTGTATCAAAGTTAGGAATAAAACTCTTGACGGTTAAAAATGATTTAAAACTGTCCCTGCTCGGGCGCCAATTATAACGACGTTTTTCGGGGTTCTTTTGGATGTTATTATTTTACGGATATTTCAAAATGCAACGGGATTATTCTTGCTTTTGAAATTTTGCGCGAATATACTTCTTATCAGATGGTCAACAGTCAACTCACCTTACTTCTCTGCTTAAACGGTTGCTTACACGAGCGGCGGTCCTACGTAGAGATGCAGCAAGGTTCGTGCGAGTGCCGGTAGTTGACAGTTGTATTCGCGCTAAAATTGTTTACTGTCGCGTATCCAACGTCGTACAATAAATGATTTGAAATCTACCCTAATTGAAGTAGCTTCAGTTCGTGAGTGTAATTCCAGGATTCTAATATATTTGTACGCGACAATGTGATGTAAATCAGTGAAACAAACAAGTGGTTTTTGTGTTTTATTCCTTCAACAACAATGACACAGGGGACAAAAAAAACGTTGTACATACGAAAACAGGTGAGTATTTACAAGTTTACATTTAACAACATAAACAATATTTTCTCAATATTATATTTACAATCGGTGATTTATGACAAAGCGATTGTCGGAATTACTAGCGAAAATTTGAAATAAACAGCGGCAAATATACAAGGCCTTTCATACGAAAATTAACAATGATAAGCAACAACAGATTTAACGATGAAAAATATATATATACATGTATGTGAGGGGTCGGCAAGTATTATATCAAAATTCAAAACACATAATATACAGGGTGTATCAAAAATAGCATGTAAAGTAAATTACCTTGTGCTGCCGAGACGGAGGTGTACGCCGGGTTACCTGTGACAACGGTAGGGGGTGGGTTACCTCGTGTCACCCCTCAGGACGACTACGACGCGTAACCGGGCGGAGAACGAAAGATTAGGTTGTGCCACCCCTAAGGTCGGCTACAATCTCTAATCGAGCGGGCAACGAAAGGCCACGTCGTGTCACCCAAGGGACGACTACGATCTATGACCCACCGTCGACAGAAGCTAGGCTGTGTCACCCAGAAGACGACTACAGTCTCTAGCTACGCGGTGAGAGGCGGGAGGCTATCGTCGTGTCACCCAGCGGACGACTACGATCTAACAGCCTGCGGAAAGCGGGAGCTAGGCTGTGTCACCCAGAGGACGACTACAGTCTCTAGCTACACGGAGGAGACGGGAGGCTATCGTCGTGTCACCCAACGGACGACTACGATCTAACAGCCGGCTATCGTTGTGTCACCCAGCGGACGACTACGATCTAATAGCCTGCGGAAAGCGGGAGGCTAGCTGTGTCACCCAGAGACGACTACAGTCTCTAGCTACGCGGAGAGAGACGGGAAGCTACCGTCGTGTCACCTAGAAGACGACTACGATCTAGTAGTTTGGGAGGTCGGGATCTGCCTACCTCGATCGCATTAAGCGGACGGTCTATATACTATTCGAGATCCCACGCGAGCGGCGTTGGTGGGGAACCAAGCGTGCCTACATTGAACGTGCGGCGCGAGTGGGGACGCGAGCAATTGAACTCGGAAATGAATACGCGCGTCGGCAAACCAAAATTAAATAAAAAATTAAATTAAAGCGGCAATAATGCAATCAAAACATATAGAAAAATCAAATTACGGAAATTAAAATTTATTTAATATAAATGCTACATGAATTGACTATTAAGTGATTTTTCTATAAACGGTACGTTACAACTTTCCCAATAGGCTTCCTCAATTACAGCAGTCGTCGGTATGTTTTGAGTTGTTATGACGTCTGCTCTCACGGAGCGACTCAAGTATTCGTTTCGCAGCGTTTCTCAATGCGTGAGGAAAACCAAAAAAAAAAAACAAAAAAAAAACTCAAAGGACACCCTACAATTGAAACCTTGTCAGGGCGCCCAATCCTAAAACTGACAGGCAAACGTATAAAGTATAGCAGTATCTGCTACATCTAAAAATATAAACCTAAAATGTGCAAATTTCATGTTTGCACTGGATTTTATTTATGTAATGTTGAATTAGTTCGGGTAAAAAACATCCAAAATACAAACTACGTAACTTCGGTACCATTTTCTGCTTCCACATCTGTTCATTGCGATATATTTTTTCAATAAAAATTGGAGATTCATCTTTGGTGTAAATAACAAAGTAACAAACGTTCGGTTCGTTATATTAAGTTGTCCTTGTATCTAAAATAAAATAAAATCTTAAAGTTGGCATAGTCAGGAAGATGATTACGCTGTAATAAGTATTTTGCAATAATCACCTGGTAAAAGTAATTGTGATTTTCCTTGTGATGTTGGTTGGTCCAGATTCATTGAACTTTAACTTAAAATATTAAATAAAATAAATCAAACTTGTTCTTATTGCTTGTTCGATTGTCTGCTTTTTCATATGTAAATTATAGGCGCACTTTACTTCAATTACAGCATCTTCACCAACAAGACCTGTAAACATGAACAATAAAAGACAGCCATGTTCTGACCTCTACTCCTACCATCAGGGGAAGCTGCCAAGTACCCATGGTTTAAGTCAACAAACAATCCTGCATTCTGCACCGGCAGTCCTAATAACTCTTCCACCTTGCGTTTGGCCGTACCTTCAAATTTTTTTCCATACTCCATTGCAGCATTGGTAAAGTGTGCATACATCATTTTTTTTTAATAGTGGCGTGCAAGATGTCGATTGTTTCTTTTTCACAACGGAACCAAAATTGGATGCAGTCAAGCGGCGAGCTCTTTCTTTCTTATATAAGTCGTTTTCAAATTGTCTAATAGTAGCTACAGCCAGTTGCCATTGTTGTTCTTGTGTAACCTAGTTTAAGAAAAAAAAAGTAAAATACCTACTTTGAAAATATCACGCAATCTTTGCAAACTGAAACTGAATTGGGAAATTCATGCATTGAACACACCTACAAAGAATCATTCAAATAAGTTTCATTCCCTTTCTGTGCGCATACAAAGACCATAAGTATACGTGAAACGCGTAGAAGCTATATAAATGTTTGTATTACATTTCTAACTGTTAGAATAATGATAATGTGTTTTCTTGAGGGAAATAAAAAAATATATAGGATGATTCAAAAGTTGATACTTACATTTTTTCCTCTATATTAGAAATCTATTATAAAGAAAAGAGATTTATTTTGCTGAACAGAAACTAATGAAAGAAACCAAACCTGTAAGGACTTTGCTATTCTTTGATGTTCAGATTTAAATTCTTTTTCATTTAAGGGTGCCTGGGCAGCGTTTGGCCCATAGTCCTCATCGGCATTATAAATAGCACGGCTTCTTTTTTTTTGTTGCTTTTTTGGTTTCTTTACTTCTCAAATTTTCATAATATTGCAGCCTTTTACTAAAATAAGTTCCCCCTTTCAAATGGAACACCTCCTTCACGGCATCAGTTTGCCAGCGTGGGCCTAAATTGTTAAGTAAATCGTATTCAATTGCATATTGTACTATAATGGTTACAACAAAATTATTACCCAAATTATACTGGAGTGCAGCCAAGTAAGTTCTTATTTCAAATGATCTTCTTTGTATACAGTTCACTCGTTTACCGCAATTATATTTCGCCAGAAGAGACATAAACGATTCCGCTTTATTATTATTTTCAAATGAAATCAATTTATGACCTTTTCTGATAAGAGGTTCCAAGGCACCTGTAATGAACTCGATTTAGAGACTGGTCGATATTCTTAGAGAAAAAAAAACTTATCATTTAAGTAAAATAATAATCCAGATTCCAAGAGTTGGCTTTTTTCATTTATATTAAGATGGCCAATAATGTTGCAGTAGCGACTGTTGCAATACAAATGATTTCCATATACATGATAAATGGAATTTTCAATATCTATTTTTAAATCTTCCACATCATCATTAACTTTGGACACATACATCACTATTTGCTGGAACTTTTTAATTTTCTCATTTGTTAGGACTTTCCTAGCCGCGAAAGGGACGCTGCTGTTTTTCTTTATTTTATACAATGTCTTCCCATAGTTCTTTACCAAATGATTTATACATTCCACCTTTTCTATGTTCATTCCGTAACTAACATCCTTTTTTACTCTACTGAAAACACTTGAGTCTCCATCGGCGACCATTTTCAAATACTTTACGCCATGCATTGCCACGCTAGCATTGAAAGCTTCAACAATTATATCCGCTTCCATTGCTGTCGAGGATGAATCCCAATTTTTAAAGCATCTATGCTTGGCCGGAACTGTCTTCTTATTTCTCGCATATGCGCAAATACAACAATATTTGTTCCGATTCCAACAAACAGTTAGTGATGAGCGAAACGGTGATTCTTAAATCACCTCGTGAGTCGTGAATGTGATTTACAAATATCGGTGATTATAAACAGTGATTGCGATCACTGTATTGACTCATCGATATCATATCTTAGTATAATTACGTATAATCGTGTGTACTTCTCATAGGTTAGTAAGGTTAGGAGGTGAGGAGTTTTTCTTTTCGCGTTAGAGTTACCATGCACATTTTCGGTTTTGGAAAACATTTATATATCAAAAGAGAAACTCAAATTTTATATTTTTACAAATTTGTAATAAAAATAGCTAACATAACCGCAATGCGAAAAGCAAGGATGGATATAAGTTCTGAGATGCATTACGTAGTTTGAGAAAATTCAGACAATTAGACCTATAGAAATGTTTTTTATGATTTTTAAACTTAATCTTATTTTTATGTTTTAGTTGAAAAATTTATAAAATTCATATAAGAGAAAAATATTGTAAATCTACATATTTCTGTAAGGAGAATATTAATGGAAAGATTTGTATACACACTTGTTTTCAAAAATATGACAAATAGTGAATATAAAAAATGAAATAAAAAGTTTGTTCGCGTCGCATGAACTATTTGCATCTTTATGCACTTTTGCACACAAAAGTTCTAAAAAGTGCATAATAGTGCAAATAGTTCATGCGACGCGAACAAACTTAAAGTTAATTTCATTTTGTAACATTTACAATGATAAGACCCGGATATAATTCTGAGCGAAAATTTAAAAAAAAGCTGTGATTTAATACTACTGCTACAATTTAATAAAAATACTTTTGTTTTTGAATTAGTAGGTTCTTTAAAAGTAATAATATAAACTTAATCTTATAACACAATATCCCCTGCTCTAGTAGCAAGATTTAAATTTTCCACAATTATTCTTAGTAACTTCAACAGAAAGACATCAAAGTAACTAATCTTGTAATCTAATCACACTCTAATACAAAATCATTGGTAATTTCGTGTTCCAATGTTGAAGTTCTAAAATAATTCGCGGAAATTTAAATTTACCTACTAGAGGCAATTAGACAGTAGGTAAAAATAAATAACACATTCATTATATAGTTGCAGATATAATATAATTATATAAAAGAATATCAATATTTACTTTGAAAAACATAAATATATTGTAAGAAGATAACCTCCGTCATTTCCAGCTGATATAATAATATGTATGTTCATTCATCGGTTTGATATATTCCATTTTCAATAGGCAACAGGGAATCACAGTTTTAGGGTCGTTAATTCACCGATATTATTTGTTCACTTGCCAATGGCCAAGCAGTGATCGTCAATTTGCTAGTCGCGCTTCGCCGTTGATCGTTACCGCAATCACGAATCACTGCTTTTAGAATTCTTCACTCACGGTCGTGATCCGTGATTCTCCAATCACCGTGAAAGAATCACAGTTCGTGAAATATCGCTCATCACTACAAACAGTACCTTTCCAGTTTGTTTGCCGATCACAATAGCTTGTAAATGAAAAATTTGAAATTTGAAAATGTTATAGAAACTCTTACCGTGCCAGATAATGCATTATATGAATGTCCATAGGACCTTTTACTCCAGGCACCATCACAACATACGTATATCCATGGAGTACCATCATCATGTCTTTGACTAATACTTTTTTTTTTTTTATTTTTTATTTTAATGCCTTTCGGGATCTAAGCCCATTGGCCAACCTAACAACTAATGAAAAAACAAGAGGATAGACAAGGGACACACTTTTCACGTTTCGGGGCCTATCAAAACGACTTCATAAAGACAAACAAGAATCGGCCAACGGATAAAAGGTAACCCCACACAGGAAAAAGAAACATAGGAAACGACGAGAAGCTATTAAATAGTAATACCGGCCTCCTTCATAAATCTAATGATACCTTCGTACACTTTAAAGTTGTTGGAACCAAGTAAGGTCACTACATTAGTTGGAAGTGGAATTGACATTTTTGTTAACTCTTCCATGAATTTCTTTCTGGGCTCCTGATGTTCCACGCAGGCAAGGATGATGTGATCTAAGTCAGCCGTATCATATCCACACTTACAAGTGGCCTCGTCAATAATACCCAATTTCTTAAGGTGAGCAGGAAAAATACCATGGCCGAACTTTAACCGGGCAATGGCAGTATAGCAAAAACGTGATACCATTCTCTGGTGATGCCATCGATGAAAGGAAATGGAAGGATGAATAACGGCATACTGTGTCATTCTAGTACGATAGTACGTTTGCCATCGTTCTTCCCATTTGTCCACAAGAAAATGCTTGCGCGCCACACAAAGAACATCCTGCGCGTACACTTTATTCGATGCAGCAACTGGCAAATCGATAGCTGATTTGCCAGAAGGTCTACCCGTTCATTGGGCTGTATTCCAGAGTGATCTTTTATCCAAAAAAACTTGACTGCGATAACGTTTGAAGCTAACTTGTTAAACAGCGTAATGATATTCCATATCACAGGATGACATCTATGTGTCTGACTGCCTTTCAAAGCTTCTAAAACACTCTTAGAGTCACTCATAATTACAGTACTCTTCAGTTTTTGCTGTTCTATATACTTTAGCGCTTCAAAAAGCCAACGCCTCCGCCGTGAAAATAGATACAACACTATTTAGTTTAAAATGTGTGGCTGAAGTTGTTAGTTACGTCAAAAAAGGCACACCACACTCCATCATTTGACTTCGAAGGTCTGTATAAATAAAATCTGCCGGAGATAAACTTTCAATTAGAGTTTTGTGAATAAGACAGTTCACTGTCGGCACTTCGCCATTACTTTGGGAAGTAAATTGGGAGGGCTGAAGGCTGTCGAAGAAGTTACTCACTGACACTTGAATTCTAGCGGTAGCAACCTTAAACGGCGTTATAAAATTATGTGCAGTAACCAGCAAGGGGTTTTCTTTCTGTCCAATAACGAGGCTGCTGAGCAATATAAAGCCAAACTTCGTATGTTCTGTACAATGTGTCGAAAGCATCAGACTGCAAATTTAGGACATATTTAGCTGCGAGGAAATGATACCTCAACTTTAATGGTGGCTCCTGTGCCTCTATATATAACGCTTCCACCGGTGTGGACTTCAGGCACCAACACACATACGCAAAGCCTATTTTGAATTATTTGTAACCTATTTAGGTGCTTATCTGCCGCAGCTCCAAAGAAAATCGCTCCATAATCTAAAGCGGGATCTATACATGCTTTATAAAAGCATGTTGTCACGAATCTGTCAGCTCCCCATTTGACTTCGCAATCATACGTAATATATTCAAATAGCGTTCACATTTACGTACTATTTGATTAATGTGATTGGCCCAACTAAGTTTATGATCAATGTGAAAACCTAAATACTTCACAACTGATTTTACTGGAAGCTTAATCTTGTCTAAAATCATAAAAGTTGGTTTCAGGCTGCCTATGCCGAGAAAAAAAGACGATATTCGATTTTGTTAAAGAAATAGAAAAGACCATGAGAAAAAACCCACTGGTTGCAGCATTCCATTGCTTTCAGAAGGGTATTCTTAAGCTGTCTAGATTTTTGGCGGAACAATCATACAAAAATCATCGGCATACTGGACAGTTTTAATATGGATATTAGATATCTTATGAAAATCAGCTGTATATAAGTTAAAAAGAAGGGGACCTAAAATGGATCCCTGTGCAAGCCCTATTCTGCCAAGTCTAGGACCCACCAATGCTGTCACCCACCTGCTCTGAGATATATCAATCTGTCCCGTAGAATATTAACAATATTCTGGCTACTTTCGCTGGCATGTCATATTTGCACAAAATTTCTTCAGGATATCCAAATTTACGCTGTCGTAGGCTTGTATAATATCTAAAAAATGCCTCCTATATATATGTTCTTAGTGAGTCCCAACTGGATTTCCGTCACTACATCTGCTACGGCATCCAAGGTACTCTTTGTCTCCGAAATCCATATTGCTGCGAAGAAAGGATAGCGTTCTTGTTCAATCCACCATTCTAAACGATTTTTAATTATACGTTCATAGGTTTTTAGAACACAAAGATAACAGAGAAATGGGTCGAAAGGCAGTAAGCTTATTATTATTATCTTTCGAATCGGTACCACAAAATTTCTTTTAAAACCGGAGAATAAACCATCCTTCACATCGAATTAAAGATTGACAGGAGTAGACTCTTGACTTCAAAAGGTAATATACTTAATAATTTATATGTTATATTATCAAGTCCTGGTGAAGTATCCTTGACAATTTTAAGCACAGAATTTAACTCGGTCTCTGAGAAAGGTTTAGCTAACCAATGATTGTTGCCATTAATAATTTCTTTTCTTTTATTATTCGCACAAGCTGGTGCTATCGAATCTAATATGGTTTCTGCTTCCTCAACTTCTAAGAAACTTTGATTGCCAATTTTTGCATTGTTAAATTTTTTAAGTTCCCGCCATATTTGCTTACATGATGTACCTTTATTCAAACTGTTACAATAACTAACCCATCCTTTTCTTTTCTTTTTCTTTAAAAATCGTTTTGAGTAAGCCATTATTTCTTGACATGCAATATAGTTCTCATACGTAGGCCTCCTTTGTATTGTTGCATAATGCTTTTTTCGATCTGCCACCACTCTACTGCTTCTTCATCCCACCACGGTGGAGAAGGTTTACATTTCGCATAAAAAGGCTTCTTTGTCACAAAACACCGCTTTGTTGCTTCCTCGATAATCTCATAGAAATGTGTCAACTTCTCATGAATTGGTAAAGACAAAACATGTTTGTTAAAATGCACTTTGACATCATCTTGAAATCGTGAGATATTTTTATCAATGATTTTCCATTTACTACGAGGGAAAATCATAGTATTAGCAGGCTGGGATAACTGCACAGTAATATAGATTGGGAAATGATCCGAGCAATACGAATCTTCCAACACCTCCCAATTAAGCTTTACGGCAATCGAAGGGGTGGCAAGCGTAATATCCACAGCTGAGCTACCCTCATTCCATCTGGTAACTCTAGTAGAACTGCCATCATTCATAATTACTAGTTTGATGTTTTCTATGGACTTTAGGAGAACATACCTGCGTTGTCGTCTTAGCCGACCAAATGCGTAATGATGCGCATTAAAATCACCTCCAATAATAAAAGGAGTCGTAATTTGGCCAAATAAACAATCATAAACTTTGCCAATCTATTGCAGCTTGAACAGTTCTATATATACTAACACATGAAAACCCCAGTTTAGGAATAAAAACCCCGCAAATATTGACACCGTCAGGAACCCCAGAGAAGGTTATAGGCATAAACTTCAAGAACTTGTTAATTAAAATGGCTGTACCACCATAGCCGTCCGCACGATCATCTCTATGAATATTGAAAACTTAAAATTAATTGTATCATCATAATGGTACCAAGTTTCTGATAACAATGCAATGTGTACATCATAGTTAGCGACTAAACTTTCAATATTCTCCTTCTTAGCACGGGCAGACTGGGGAATTCCATTGAATAATATTTATTGGTGTGCAGACATGGTTAATGGTAGTAAAAAGATTTTACAAAGCACAATCTGCTGTATCCGTCGAGTACCCCTGCGACGCCCAGCAATCTGAATCCTCCTGCGATGTGCTTAACTGTTCCATCCCCACTTCAGGATTACTTTTAATTTTCTTTATTATTCGTTTAATACGACATTGCGAGACATACTCTGTAAATTTGGTAAACTGATGTATCAGGTAGTCTCTCTACATTAGCCGGAATTCTTGTAACTCGGCTGTAAGTGTCTTGGACAGCAAACCCTATTCCTCTTGAACTTACGGGAATGGGTACTGATCGAGAAAGGGTTTCAAGTTTTCGCGCTTTTATTACTTCTTCAATGGAATCAAATCCAACGAGTAAATTCTTCTTGAAATCGGACACTGGCGCTTCAACTGTTTCGCCTCCTTTCTTTGTTCGGAAGGTATCTCTCCGCTGTGTGCTTCTGTTCTGAGCAGCGGGACTTCTCTTAGCCGTTGAGATTGGCTTTTGGTCAGGAACTCGGGCTTTTGCCCGGTTGTTGAACGCTCTGACTCTTTCAAAAGCTGATGACCTATAAGGTCTATCTTCGGGATCGTACTCACGTACTGGGCGGCCGTCGCCGCGCGCACGTTCATCAAATGGCATGTTTGGTGGTAAGTGTGAATTGGGCAAATCCAAATTCAAAAATCCCTTGACTAATACTTTTGGGACAATTAATCGATCATTTAAAAAGAGTAAATTATTTTCGAATGAAATATCGTTTTTATACTGTGAGTAAACTTTTAATGCGTTTGGAATTTGTTTGTAATTTGGCCAGGATGTTTTCACATATGTGCTAAGCAAACTTAAATCTTTGTCCTTTATTGTAGCTTCCTGAAATTGTTGTTTTTTATTTGACGTTATGTTTAAATGTTTCTCTACTATGTGCACAATCTCACTATAATCTGTATTATCATCAACTTTTTCTTTTATATATGCTCTCGACAATGTGTCTGCAATATGTAATTTTTTTCCTGGAGTGTATTCAAACGTGAATTTGTATTTTAACAATTTCAACTTCATTCTTTGAAGTCTTGGTGATACTATTTTTCCTACTTCCTTTTTAAAAATTCCTATTAATTGGCTTATGTCATTTACTATTTTAAATTTCTTTGTGATATATTAAAATAATGAAACTTCTCTACTGCACCACAGATTGACAAAACATTCTTTTTCAATTTGACTATATGGCCTGTTCCACTGTTTGTTAAGGCACGGATGCATAATACAATGGTTTGCTGTCCTGCTAACAGTGTACAACCTAAACCTTTACTAGACGCATCTTGTTGAATAACCAAATCCTTTCTAGGATGTAAGTTGCTAAAACAGGTTTCGTACTTAATATACTTTTGATCTTACTAATACCTTTTCATGTTCAGGCAGCCATTGAAACTCGACATCCTTTCTCAGCAATTCACGTAATGAACTTGTGATATCTATTAACGTCAGAAATTTATTGTTGTCGAACGAAAAGGTATCAATATGGATTACCTCGAACGGTCTTTTGCGAGCATTGGGCCCGAAAGCGGGACCTTATAGGGGTTCCTCTCATATTCTGAAATTAAGCAAGTTTCGCACTCGTTTATTATACTATTTATTTTCGTTCTCATATCTGGCCAATAGAATTTTTCTTTAAGTGGTTATACGTTTCGATGATACCATTGTGATTTCGCGTGTGATAATCGTTAATAACTTCGATTGCTCATCCGCCGTTTCTACATCCTTCGCGAGGGTGTTACTCTTTTGAAATTTTACGTTGCTATCGAACAATAGCTGGCAAGTGTTTATAAATACCCGTTCTAGATCCGGGTCTAGAAAGTAGATTCCGTATAAATGTTTCGGATCGATAATTTGTTTAAGGGCTTGCGTAACGTTTTCGATTTCGCAACCTTTCCTAATAGTGATCAGGTAGTTTATGTTTTTTGAAACGGTCTCGTGTATTTTATTGTACAAATCACCTGTTTTGAAAATTATACGATTTATGAAATGATTGACCGTTTGTCGAAAATAGGCATAGTAAAGACCGGGTTTTCTATCGAACTATATCTAGTGGCGTCGGACGGATCGTTGACATCGTTATTATTTGTTTTATCGTTCGCGTTGTCGGCTTCGGCTAAGATTTCCTCTATGTCTCGTTGTGATAGGTGTTCTTGGGGGTCGAGGTTGGGAAGGATGGATAGTATGTCATCGTCGTTCTGTTTCTTCTAGGGCGTAATCTCAATACGAGAAAGGGCGTCCGCTACGCAGTTTTCTTTACCTTTCTTGTACTGTATTCTATATTGAAATTCCTCTAACCGGAGGCACCACCTTGTTAGTCGGGAGTTTGGGTCTTTCAATGAAAATAACCAAACAAGCGGTTTATGATCTGTTTCGATGATAAACTCTCTCCCGAAAACGTATGGTCTGAAGTGTTTGCAGCATTCTATTATAGCAAGTAATTCGCGTTCTATAGTGGAGTAATTTTTTTCTGCGCTATTTAACGTTCGCGAATAAAAAGCGATGGGCCTGGAGTTTTGAGATAAAACACCACCTATTGCTACATTGGATGCGTCAGTCGTTAGGTGAAATGTATTGTCGAAATCGGGATATGCGAGTATGGGGGCGTTCGTCAGGAGTTCTCTACAGTGATCAAAAGCATGAATGAAATCCGAATCGTTGTGATCAATTTTCGTACCCTTTTTGAGACACCGCGTTAAGGGCTGAACCACCTTAGCAAAATTACGAATGAATCGCCTATAGTAGCCAACTAATCCCAGAAACGCTCGGATGTTCTTTATTGTTTTTGGCAGGGGGTATTCTTGCATTGCTTTAATTTTAGACGGATTCGGCTTGATACCGTTGTCTGTGATCACGTGACCTAGAAACCCTACCTCTTTTCGCAACTGCTCAACGTAAAAAGGATGACAACAAAAACACAAATATTATACAAAAGACCGAATATCAAGAAAAAGTTATCGTAAACTTTGCATCAGCTGTTAAAGATAGTACAAATAATAAAACTGACCAACTTCCGTTTGGAGATGAGATTAACAACATAAGTACCGAACAATCTGATTGTAAAGAAAGTGGGAGTAATGCGCGGGAGTGGAAAACAGTAAAATCAAAGTCAAACAGAAAGCGATTAGGAAAATCACAACCAGCTGTTATAGGCGCGCAAACTAACTGCAATGTAAAGGCAATTGCAAGAAATGCATATCTGTTCGTTTCAAGGATAACGGCTGATACTCGTAAAGAAGAACTTCTTAAAACCGCAATTTCCAGAGGTTGAGTGCGAGGAGATTACTTCAAGGTTCCCGGATAAATATAAATCATTTAAAGTGATTATACAACTCGACATTATGAGCAGCAATGAAACCAGAATCTGCCAAGGGATGCCTTTGTTACGCGTTTTTTTTCACAGACGGACGAGCACCAAATCACCCGTAAAAAATATTAGAACTCTATTAAAGCATCTAGAAACTTTTATAACATTTTATATCTTAATTGTCAAAGTATAAATAACAAGTTACCAGATATTGAAACTCTATCTAATGTACACAAAGCAGATTTTTTGTGTTTTAATGAAACGTGGATTTCAACTGATCAATTGAAGGTATTTAGGATAGGGGGTTATTCTCTAATGGGTTTCTCCGTGTAGAGCGGCCTTCAGGGGGGGAGGTACTGCCATTTGGGTCAAAGAATCTCTAAAAGTACAACCATTAGATTTATGTAATTTTAATATTGAGAAGGACTTTGAAATAAGTGGCGTCTTGTTTATCAATGCAAGTAAGTCATTCAAAATTTTTAATCTATATAGATCACCAACGGGGCAATTTTAACAACTTTATTAATAATTTAAATCATCTGTTGGAAACGCACTATAATTGTCAAATCTCTATTTTTTTGGGTGGGGACTGGAATGTCGATTTCTCTAAGAACTCCATTGAAAGAAATGCAATAACAGATCTCTTGGCTACTTACAATCTTATTCAATGTGTTACAGAACCAACGCGAGTGACCGCTAGTAGCTCTAGTATCATAGATAATATATTTTCAAATGTTTGCTTGGAGGAATGTAAAATTACACTCTACAACACATACATTTCGGACCATAAGGCCTTAATCCTAAACTTTTCTCATAACATTAGTCAACAAGATATTGCATATTTTAGTAGACCGTATCATAAAGAAGGTAAGGATAAATTTGAATACCTGATATCTAAAGAAAACTGGGACGATGTATATAATGAATCCGATTTAAACTCTAAAGTTGATACTTTTTTAAATATCATTAGCTTTTATTACAACCAATGTTTTCCTTTAAAGAAACTTGCAACCATTAGTAGTGGGAAAAGTTGGATAACAGATCAAATAAGAAGTCAAAAAGAAACAGTAAATGATTGGTACGTAATACAAAAGAAATATAGCCAATTTACCCCAAAATATAAAAAGGTTAGAGAGGAATATAAGCAACTAATACGTTACAGTAAAAAACAACACTATAACAACAAAATAAATACTGCAAGTAATAAAACTAAAACAATGTGGAATATCGTAAACCAACTAAAAGGAACTGAATGCAGACACAAGCAGTCTGTTGATAAGATTCATGTAGACAATAATGTAACCACATGTCCCGGAGCAAATAGCACAAGCGTTTAATAATTATTTTAGAGATTGTGCTCTTTTGTTGTCACATTCTATTAAAACAACAAGTACCGCTTCATCTATTCCTATACACAATAAGTCTATGTTTTTACGAAAAATGGAAGAGTACGAAATTTTTGATATTTTATCCTCTTTAAAATCAAAAAAGTCATCGGGAATCTGTGGCTTACCCAATACATTACTTAAAGACTTCAGACATCGTCTTACTGATCCATTGACTTATTTAGTAAACCTTTCTTTTAGACTAGGAATTTTTCCAAATACCTTTAAAACATCCATAATAAAGCCAATATATAAGAAGAACAATCCGTGTGACATGTCCAATTATAGACCTATAGCTTTACTCTCTTCCGTCTCAAAAGTGTTTGAATATGCAATGCTGAGGCGATTATTAGAATTTTTAGATAAACATTAACACGGCTTTATGAAGGGCAGATCAACAATTACCGCTATTATGCAATTTTATAACATACTTTTAAATACTTGAAGAAAAGGTTTACCCGATTGGAGTGTTTTGCGACCTCAGTCGGCTTTCGACTGTGTAGACCATCAGATTCTATTGTCTAAACTTTTCAACTATGGTATACGCGGACTAGTGGGAAGTTGGATTGAGTCATATCTCTTGCATCGACAACAGTGCGTTGAGATAGATATGACAACCAATAATATACGCACCAAAATAAGGTCATCCCAAACGGAAACTCTCCTTGGTGTTCCTCAGGGGTCGATACTGGGGCCAATTCTGTTTTCACTCTATATGAATGACTTACCCAACTGTATAGAAAACTTAGTAATGTACGCTGATGATACATCAATCATTATTTCCGATGATGATAGCGCCCTTCAGGCAACTACCCTCTGTTCTCTGGAACGCTTACATAAATAGTTTACCTCAAACAAACTATTTTTAAATGCCCAGAAAACAAATTTTCTCGTATTTCACCCGAGACAGAAGATTATAGAACGTGACTACGACTTATCAATTAATAATATAGGTCTACAACATCTTACATCAGTTAAATTCCTAGGATTAGATATTGATGAAAACTTGAATTGGTCTGAAGCATGTAAGAACATTTCTTCCAAATTAAATAAAAACTGCTACTTACTAAAAAGTCTTAGAGATGTTTTAGATAATGATACCTTGAGAAATGTCTATTTCAGCGAAGTCGAATCAAGACTGAGGTATGGGATACTGTTTTGGGGCACTTCAGGAAATGTTGACAGAGTACTACTAGCGCAAAAGCGAATAATAAGAACAATGGCAAAAGCCCAATATAATGCACCCTGCAGACCCTTATATAAACGATTTAAAATTTTAACTGTCGTTAGCTTATACATTCTTGAAGTTACCTCTTATATTCACGGTATTAAACACAACTTTCCACAAACCACTAACGTTTATGGCACAAGAAATAGAGCAATATTATTGCCAAAACATAATCTCTCCTTAACAAGTATGGGCCCAAACATAATGGAAGTAAAATTGTATAATCGCCTCCCCGATAGGTTTAAAACAATATCTGCACGAGCCTTTAAGAGAACGCTTAAGCTATATTTGGAGGATCATCCTCTATATAATATTAATGAATACTTTCAGTTGGATGTTTAGTTGTATACTTACACCAGATTTATTATGTATATTGTTTGTTTATGACGTATCTTTGTGTATCTCTTGTACCTAGTTTGGATTAAATGCATAAACTCTGATTTGTCTAATTGTACCTTTAAATTGTATTGTCGGAATTTTTCAAATATCTGTTTGATATGAACTAAATGTTCGTGCAGAGATTTGGAAAATATAACGACATCGTCCATATAGACAAAGCAAAATTTGTGTAGATATTCGCGCAAAACGTTATCCATAACACGTTGGAACGTACTAGGCGCGTTTTTTAAGCCGAACGGCATTCGTACGTACTCGTAGTGTCCGTTGTTTACCGTGAAGGCGGTTTTCTCGATAGATTTGGAGTCCATCTCTATTTGATGAAAACCTTGCGCTAGGTCGAGGGTTGAAAAATATGAGCATTTGCCTAGATTATCCAGGATTTCATCTATACGCGGGAAGCGGGTATTTGTCCTCGATTGTTTTTTCGTTTAATTTTCTATAGTCTATGACTAACCTCCATTTTTTCTTTCCGCTCGCGTCTAGTTTTTTCGGGACAATCCATACCGGAGAACTGTAAGGGGAGATACTGGGTCGAATGATTTTATTATCTAATAGTTTACAAATTTGCGATTGTATCTCTTGTTTGAGGTGATAGGGATATCTGAATGATTTGCAAAATATGGGCTCGTTGTCTGTCGTTCTAATTTCGTGCTTTACTGCATTCGTAAATGACAAGTCCGCGTTCTCGTAAAAGAATACGTCTTTGTATTTTTTGCAGAGTGCGAGTAATTCGGATTTTTCTTCCCGATTAAGATGGTCAGTGCGGAGTAGGTTATCTATATTAGTTTGTATCGTTTTTGTTGGAGGGGCTTGAATTTCGAAATTACCGAGGGGCTCTACGTTCAATTGTTTGCGGAAGTTTATTTCTATTTCGTTGTCCTCTTCGATTGGTATGTGACAAAATCCATCTTTTGCGTACGCTATCGATTCGGGTATGGTGAAATTTTCTAATTTCAGTTCGTGAACGAGTACCTGTCCTTCCTCGATATTTACAGGGATCTTGAGTTGTCTTGTCTTATTTCTTTGTGAAAATGGGGCGAAGTTTAAGGGATTTAATTCGAAAAAGAATGGAATTTTGATTCCCCCTATCTCCAGCGTTCTATCAGAATAATCTATTCTGGCTCCGAGTTTCCGGAAGTCTTCGCTTCCAAGAAGAGCGTCGAATCGATCATGCCAATCTAACACATGGAAATCGATCTTACTTTTAATACCGTATTCCTCTAGGATGGGGTACGTGATGTTTTCATTATTCGTTAGGGTGCTCTCTACGCTTTTCATTGTGAATGGTTTATGAAATAAGAAATTTTGAAAATATTTATGGGCGGGACCGGAATTAATAATAGAATTTGACGCGCCCGAATCAATTAAAATTTTAAGGCCCAGACTAGGTATGGTGATGAATGGTAATTTAGGTTTGCTTGTCGCGGTATTTAAGTCGAGGTGGACGGTTCCGAGGCGTCTATTTGAACATTTTCATCATTGACCTCCTCGTTTTCGCAATAGTAATAACTTTGATCTTGAGTACAATCGGGGATATGTTCGAAAGATTCATGTTCATACTGTTGTTCCTGATTTTCCACGTTGAAAAGCTGCTCGACGATTATATCGCGCGGGCCCGTACTTCTGAAGAAGTTATTACCTTGGTTGAATCTCTGCGCAAAGTTAGGATTCGGTCTTGCCGTGTGCGTAGTTGATACGGACATGGGGGTCGGTTTCGATTGCGCATTGTTTTTTTGATTTTTACCGAAGTTGTTAGCGTTCGCGGCATTAACAGATTGCGTAGGTTTCTTAAAAACGTTTACGGGGCCACTAGGAAATGGAGTCCGGTTGGGTAAAGGGAAGTTTGGTCGTGTTGCTGGAACGTAGGGAGTTGGTTGTGGTCTAGGTAAGTAATGAAAGTTAGCGGAGGGTTGAGGTACCTGGTGGAATGTGGGCGCGTGGTGCGTCCGCGGCGGTATGGGGGCTTTAATGTGTTTCGAGTCGTTTTTCTGCCGAACGAAGTTTAAAAAGTTTACTTGTTGCTTATGATTGTCGTGGTTTCGCAATAAGACTAGACAGTTTTCTAGGGAAACTAGCGATTTGTACGAAATAAATGTCCGGTAAGGTTATAAAAGACCGGCCTGGTATGTAGCAAGCGCTTTAAGATTGTATGTATTAGTTTTGTAAATCCTAATGTTATTATCCGCTTCTTTAAGGCTAACATGTTCCAGTAAATGTTGTAATTTTGATTTAATCCGTTCATAATACGCGTCATAAGTTTCGTTGTGCAGTTGGAAGCAGGTTATTAAGTCGTTTTCTAGTAGCGTTTCGTTTCTCTGGTCGCCAAAACGATTTAATAGTGCTTCTTTGACTTGCGTCCACGTACTAAGGTGTCTCGAGCAGCACCGATCAATTTCGAGCAACAAATTTCGTAAATGAGTTTGTTATGCGTGCAGTTTTCTTGACCAGTAGCATTGTTTCTATAGTTAAGAATGAATTTATCACATTGCTGTAAGAAGTAAGAGATTTTTACTTCCTCCTTCATAAGGGGGTATAGTTTCTTTAGCAATATTCAATTCGGTATAGTTTACTATGGACATTGTGATCGAGTTGTTTTCAGTGTGATTTACGTTATTTAATTCTATATCGGAGTCTGAATCGTTAGTATTTCGTGACAGGGGCGATCTATCGCGCTCGAAACTCATAAGATTGCGTGCAGTTGTATGCGTAATTAAGGTATTTAGGTGTAAGAAAAAGGTAAAGACTTACAAGACTAAGAAGATGGGTGCCACTAGCATTATCTTCGCGGTGATGCCTGGCGAGCAGAGGGTTTCGATTCCTCGATGGGGTGTTGTGGACTCCGTGCAGGTTCCAACGCTTCCTGGGGTGAGAGCCGTCGCTGAAGGAGGTTTCTCGCAGTGGGCAGTTGTTGCACTTCAGTTGTCCGATTGATCTTGATTCGGGATACCCAATGAAAAATTGAGAATTACCGACACGATATTTTCAATGAGTCGTTTGGGTATCCTGTTCGCAGCGCCAAATAAGTACAAAGTCGGAAGAGCTTTGTTTTTAAAAAATATTTATTCACAAAATTGAGTTACAATAAGTACACAACCTTACTGGCTAAAGGAACTAACCGAACTCTCCCCAAAATTTTAAAGAGGTCCTAATTATAGATTTTCTAAAGGGTCTGGCCTTGTACAAATATGTTGTCGCGAAAAGTACAGCTTTCACAAAGTTTCTAAAATATCTCTAATGGAATTTGGTAATTATTACTATGTTCGTGCGAACATAATTATATGCACATTATATCGCATTTTTGTAAAAATCACTGAAACGCCCGAATAGCTTTTTATAACGTTTAGAATTAGATAAGCAGGGTAACGTAAACAAATGGCGTGAAGCGACTTGCCGAGCGATGACAGATTTATGGGAAGTACCTATGGGAAATGGGAACTATTTATATGCGATAGCCGAACTGTATCAATGCAGCCCGTCGCTTTATGTGTGTGTAGCGTAAATAAGCAACAATTAGCGATATTACTTATTACTTCTACTAAAATATAGGTGCCACCACAATGCAGGGTCACTGCTGCCATACTGATTTTACAACTCTCCACCAACTAAAGCGCACCCTAAAACAAGCGGGTAAGGTTTAGGGTTTAAGCATTCTCTGTCCTTGAAGATTACAATTTAGATACCTTTTCAGAAGAATCAAATAATAACTGCCAATAAATTATTAAATATACAAATAGTAAATATCGAAACTATAACAGGTGGGTACAATAATACAACGTGGATGTAACCAAATATATATAACATCACCAGAAGTATAACCCAACCACAATTGCACAATAGTACTGCGCACTATACCTCGGTAACCAGGTTATAACATTAATCTGAGTTTTCGTTCACGAGTACCAATTACGGAAATTCCTACAGAATTGAAGATAATTTGATGCAAAAATAGAACACTTTCTAAGTATGTTAGTTTCTAGAACTTGACCAAGTTCTTGAAATCAATGATTTCTTGACAGATATAAAACAGTTGGATATCATCTTAAACTTGAACAGAGCTTAGACTAGAAATTGAACTTAAAATCGAACTAGAAGTTGACAAGTGTAAAACCATTATTGATATCAAGTCCTCCAAATCCTAGTTATTGATTTAGAAATTGACAAGTGTAAAACCAGCTTTACATTATGTGATAAAAAATGTTAAAAAATGAATGGTTTCTGCTTTTCCATAATTTTTTATAACATATACAACATTCTGCTTTAGTTTGGCAAACACATTGGAATCACCATCTCCAATAAATTTAGTGTATTTCTATACTCTTATTGAAGCCCTCGACCAATATATCTGTTTTCGTGCCTGTTGAGGAACCATCCCAGTTCGGAATATGTTTATTTGCTGCTCTAGCACAGACGCTACAATATTTGTTCCTTACTCCCAGAAACAATAACTTTCCCGTTTCTTTCCCTATGATGACAGCCTACATAAAAAGTTATACATATGTATACCTACAAAGTTAAATTATTCACTCACCACTCCAGAAGCAGCATTATGGTTGTGCCGTATGAACGCTTACCCCATCCTCGTCGACGTAAACAATAACTTCGGGGTAACTATCTTCACAATATTGCTTTTTTTTTAAGACATAATTCCGCTCTTCTTTCCCAGCTTCTTCCATACATTCCACAATGCATCTTTCCATTCGTTATACATCACATTCGTTATCCATGCAGCTAAGTATTTCTTTTGACTGTGTGTAGGTGCTCTCTGTAGTCTGTGTTCCCCATACGTAGCCTGTATTTAAAAAAGATTTTTCTGATTTCACACTTTCGCTGCGTAAATGAACACTTTTGTCACACATAGCACATATCATTACTTCAGTAACCAGTCCGTTTAATAATAATAATAATATAATATATAGCACAGGTCAACACGATTTTTGAGTCTGAGTTCTGTACCTCTGATTTTGATTACTTATGCCAAACTAAAGAAAGAAAAAATATTTTTATCTAATAAAGTTTGCTTTTGTAGATACCAGAACGAAATTTCAACATTTATGGAAAAGGTCTATTTTTCAATGTTAATCATATTTAAAATTAAAACAAGTTATGAATTATATATTTTAATTAATTTTTATTATAAAAGACAGCACAAATAAACAAAAATACAAAAAAATGATACAAAAGTAGCTTTAAAAATGAATACTTTTAGTCTTTCTAGTGTAATCGTCAGAACTTTCTCGTATGAGCATCCAAATGTAGTCACCCATCATGTTCTCATTATATTGTCCTTGATATCTTTGTTCAAAGTTCATTATATCCTGGTGGAAGCGTTCCCCTTGCTCTTCTGAATATTCACCCAAGTTACTTTGAATTTATCCAAGTGCGCATGTGCATGTGCACTTTGAGTGACATTCTCAACCCATGACTTTGAAGCTGTCAAGCATATTAGAAATAAGCTCGTCATAATTCTCGGCCTTCTTGTTACCAAGGAAGCCATGAATGACTGCTTTAAGGCTGAGCCACGCTTGTTTTTCATGAGTACTCAGGAGCTGAAGAAAATGTTCACTCGCCATTATTTTCTTTATTTGTGACCGACGAAATACCAGCTTTAATTTAGCCTCTGACAGTTTTGGGAAAATGTTTTTAAATATTGAAAGGCTTCGGAGTCTTCACGAAGAGCCTTTACGAATTGCTTCATGAGTCCTAATTTATGTGCAGTGGAGGCATAAAATACGATCAGGCTCTACAATTGGTTTATTTTTTACATTATGTTGTCCGATTTGAAACTCGCTCCGTTGAGGCCATGAATGCTGCTGTAGTGAAGTGCATCGGCTCTACTGTCCATAAGCAAAGGTAACACGGATATTTAGTGTATCCCCTTGCATTCCCACCAGAAACCAACCATTTTGAAATCCCTATCACGGGCAGGCATACTGTTCATATTTTAAAACTTGAAGAACCATTTTAACGCTTTCGTAATTTCTTTGAGCATTACAGAATGAGCCAGAGGAAGTGATGGAAATTTTCCCATTATGAAGAAGAACAGCTTTTAAGCTTCTTGTAGAGCTGTCGATGAAAAGACGCCATTCAGAAGAAAATGCTGGGATTCCGATTGCATCAAACAAACCTTTCACATCATTACAGTAACACAGTCCGTCTTCTTCGTGAAAACCCAGCAAACATTTCATGACGCTTTCTTTGGTCACTTATTTAACGTTGTCCTTGAGCAAATTCCACTGTTTAGCCGTGAAGCTAATATTTCTGCTTTAATTTTAGGAAGGTTTAAATCTCTTATTAAGTCATTAAACTCTTCTGCATCAATGAGATGTGGTTCAATAGATGGTGTCGCGATTACGTACTCGCTGCCTTCGCTATTATCAGATAATTGTGATAGCGGTACCATCTCTTGAGTCTTCACGTTGGACTACAAGAACTGGAAAATTTCACTGTGAGTACTGGAGCAGACGTTGATGTAGGTTTGGATACTGGATTTCTTGGCATTTTTCCAGCACGACGCATACGTGATAACAACACAAAAATAGCAATCATTGATGTGATCAGTTGGCTCTCTCCATATTCTTGTACTGCAAACTTCATCTTTTTTTTCTCCTCGGTACCAGGCTGGAAAAAAATTAATATCATTCATTAACAAATGACGCATTTAATGTATATTTTAAAATATGTAAATAGGTATACAAATGTACTTTAAATATAAGGTGTATTTTCTTACTTCTAAGTGTTTTTGCAGTTATTACACGAGAAGTGAGGCGCCATATTTATTCTGACTTCGTACGGCATGTTAAAATAAGCTTCATAGGCTTCACAAAGTTTCTTATTTGATGATAAACTAAATTTTTTGGCTTCACTTTAATAAACTCACCACAAACATAGCAAAAAGAGTCCACGTCGTTTTTACACATTTTCGATGACATTTTTAGGCCTCGCGACACATAAAATACGTTATTCCTCTAGAAAGCGCACTCGCATACTGCCAGGACACTCTGCTACCTCTCATTCACACCCACAGTCCCTCTCACCCCTCTCTTGCATCATAAATCGAACGCTTTTAAAAAAATTTGCAAAACCACCGTATATTTAGTTTCATTATATTAAGTACAAAGCAAACTTTATTTATTATTAATGGAGTTCCTGTTTACTTTTCGATTTATATAATCAGAAATAATCACTAAATAAAGACTCAAAAAAATTTTTTTTTGTTGACCTGTGTAATCAAATCTGCCAAAAATTTAATTGTATACGAGGGAAGATCAAGAATACGGAACTACGCTGAGAGTAAAGTATCTCAGTTTTTAAGTTTAGAAGATTCTGTTATTAATAAATGTTGTTTCAAATTCTACGCTGATTCAAATATGAATTTTCGCTTAATTTTAGCAAAAAAATGAGATTTGACACGATTGAAGTAGACCACATATGACAAAATTGAACCAATAACAGAATTTACTTCATTTACTACATAGATAATATAATTGCTACATTTGCTACACGTAGTAAAGACCATAAATGTAGCAAATGTTAACAATTCTTTTTTCGTTACATTAACACCCCTGGAGGTAGCCCAGTGCCTCCCTATATTTGGGGTAATTTTACCATCTTTTTTTTAGGGTGCAGTTTATCACGTGCTTGAAACATAATTTTAGTAGAAAACAGCGACAATAAAAAAAAACGGTAGTGCGTGCAAAGCCTTAATCAAAAATGACAAAACATAAAAGTAACAACGTCGGAAGAACGAGCTATGCCGATACAATGCGATTCTCAGTTTATTCAGCACTTTCTCTCTACGAAGCGATTTGGTGGCCTTATAAGCGATTTTAACCATCTGTTTGATGAATCCATGTTGGATTAATTCCTCACTTGGAAATATTTCAGGAGGTATAGATATTTCACAAGGAGAAAACAGTACGTGTCGGCCTTGGCACAATGTCTCGCAATATATCTCTCACCGTACCATCACACGTCGTACATTGAGCAACTGTAACAAAAAAAAATAATATTGCACTTGTATCAACTAACTAACTAAGTATATAAATTCAAAAAAAAGGAAAAAACAAGTGCGAGCTGTTCACTCAATTGTTTAATTATTTTATACCCTTATACACAGTCAGAAAAGTTAAAATTACATTAGTACTAATAGTTACTATCCTTGTTCGAAACATGTTGCTTGCTTAATTCAAAGTGAACGATATTCTAGAAGAAATACGTGAATATAGTACAAAAAGTTCAAACGTTGCAACCGCAAGAAATACTAGACACGTCCTTCAATACGTTTTACAATACGCTTATATACACCCAAGTGTAAGATCAACTCGTGGTATACTGATTACAGCGTGTCACGTTATTACCGCACGACCATGCCCGATTGAGGTTTGGAACGAAGATACCGCCCATTTGCATAAAATTAAGATTTCTCGAGTCACCATCATGTGCATGTGTGTAGATTATGCGTGTTTAAATCACATCTTTCTAGCATGCAGCTCACACAGGACAGTATTAATGATTATATAGTTTCTCATTTCAAATTTATTCCCCTTCCGACTAGTATTGTTTGCTTACTGGGCTTCAATAGAAGAATATATGTGATAGGCTAATGAGTTTCATAAAGAAAGAAAATATTCTATATAGTTAACTTATTGTATGGAACCTTCCTTGCAATTCCTTGGGGATACGATACCCGATTTTGGTGGCCTTATAAGCGATTTAACCATCTGTTGATGAATCCATGTTGGATTAATTCCTCACTTGGGAAATATTTCAGGAGTATAGATATTTCACAAGGAGAAAACAGTACGTGTCGGCTTGGCACAATGTCTCGCAATATATCTCTTCACGTACCATCACACGTCGTACATTGAGCAACTGTAACAAAAAAAATATATATTGCACTTGTATCAACTAACTAACTAAGTATATAAATTCAAAAAAAAAGGAAAAAACAAGTGCGAGCTGTTCACTCAATTGTTTAATTAATTTTATACCACTTATACACAGTCAGAAAAAGTTAAAATTACATTAGTACTAAATAGTTACTTACTCCTTGTTCGAAACATGTTGCTTGCTTAATTCAAAGTGAACGATATTCTAGAAGAATACGTGAATATAGTACAAAAAAGTTCAACGTTGGCAACCGCAGAAATACTAGACACGTCCTTCATACGTTTTACATACGCTTATATACACCCAAGTGTAAGATCCAACTCGTAGGTATACTGATTACAGCGTGTCACGTTATTACCGCACGACCATGGCCCGATTGAGGTTTTGGGAACGGAAGATACCCGGCCCATTTGCATAAAATTAAGATTCTCGAGTCACCATCATGTGCATGTGGTGTAGATTATGCGTGTTTAAATCACATCTTTCTAGCATGCAGCTCACACAGGGACAGTATTAATGATTTATATAGTTTTCTCATTTCAGAATTTATTCCCCTTCCGACTAGTATTGTTTGCTTACTGGGCTTCAATAGGAAGAATATATGTGATAGGCTAATGAGTTTCATAAAGAAAGAAAATATTTCTATATAGTTAACTATCTGTATGGAACCTCCTTGCAATTCCTTTGTGGATACGATACCCGATTTTGGTGGCCTTATAAGCGATTTTAACCATCTGTTTGATGAATCCATGTTGGATTAATTCCTCACTTGGGAAATATTTCAGGAGGTATAGATATTTCACAAGGAGAAAACAGTACGTGTCGGCCTTGGCACAATGTCTCGCAATATATCTCTTCACCGTACCATCACACGTCGTACATTGAGCAACTGTAACAAAAAAAATATATATTGCACTTGTATCAACTAACTAACTAAGTATATAAATTCAAAAAAAAGGAAAAAACAAGTGCGAGCTGTTCACTCAATTGTTTAATTAATTTTATACCACTTATACACAGTCAGAAAAAGTTAAAAATTACATAGTACTAAATAGTTACTTACTCCTTGTTCGAAACATGTTGCTTGCTTAATTCAAAGTGAACGATATTCTAGAAGAAATACGTGAATATAGTAAAGATATGGGGGTGTTTTTGTCATCAATAATTTATGGTAAAAACGCAAGCTTCGCAACTCCCTCCGATACTTCATACTCAACCAACCCGCTTGCACCAATTTGAAAGATATATGCTCAAATTTTCTAATTCCATATATAATTCTGAGACAGGAGTTCTGCACTTTTGAATTCTGTCTCCGTATCGCGATCCAATGCGCATGGTAACTGTGGAACAGTAAGTAAAATGTGAGAGCACAAACACCTCACATAACTTAGTTTTAACATATCTATTAAGCGTTTGTCTGTAGGGATATAACTTTCTAAGCTGAAGGTACACACTGCTGATATATTTGGTAATTTGATGTTTATATCTAAATGTATTATCCAAAACAACACCCAGATTCTTTACCCTGTCATTAATATGGGATTTTTACTGTGGAAAGTGATTTAATAACTGCTACGTTGTTACTGAAACTCGTTTTTAATTAAACCTTAAAACACGACTCACACACTGACAAGTTCTTACATATATATAAACGTGCATTAACTCTGCGCTTGAAGTTCGTATAGGGTTGTACATCGCAATGCTACCAACATACATATATTATTAGTAACTAGATAGGCATTACAGAATTGTTTTGTCAACAATTAATAGGCAGTACCAGATCGTTAAGCATAATTTTTATTGTATTTTTAAGTTCATTACAGGTCTTATTTGTGCCAAATTTGCTACCTGTGATTTGGATGTATTAATGCTTAAATTTTTGAACAGCATAGTTATAATATTGATTTCAGTCAGAATATCATATTACAGCGTTTCCGCACTCGTGTGGTTTGAAAGAGCAAGTACAGTTGCGTGCCGTCAGCAAACATATGAATTTCACAAAACTGTATACTCTTAACCGTGTCACATGTGTATAATGAAAATAAGAGCGGACCGAGAGTGGAACCTTGTGCAACACCCTGTGTAACAGGAAGTGCTTTTGATGTGACGCTACCCAGCTGCACACTCTGTTGCCGGTTATGGAGAAAAATTGTTAATAAGTCCACAGAATCGTTAAAAAAACTCGCATACCACTTATATAAGGGCCATCAAGTCGTGATTTACTGTATCAAATGCCTTACTAAAATCTAGTAGTGTTAGTATTGATAAGTTTAATTTTTCATTTTTTATTTTGAGTTTTCCAAATGCACAATGTTGTACTGAAAATCTATCACTTGTTTCAAAACATACTGCAGATCTACAATTCGGTAACCTGGTGGTAATTGTTTTTATTGGTCTCACTCTCAACTCCTACTTCCAACTGGTGGTCCATAGTATTAGTAAGATAAGTTTAATTTCAGTATTACATTGTTTTGGTCACTTCTGAAAAAATTACTTATGAAATTTTTCATCTGTATCCCATGTACTATTCCTACTGGAAGCAGGTTGCGCAGCATGTGCAGACTGTAAAGCTGGTGTACTAAAAAAATTATATATTTACCAATGTACACGCGTGTTAGTTTTTCACAAACAAACATACCTCTCCATGGCTTGAGTTACGATATTTCGCTGAGAATCTCGTTATTACCACTAAACAGAAAAACCATGTGTGTGTGTGTGCGTGCGTGCGTGTGTGTGTGTGTGTGTATGTCCCCGATTATTTCACCAATGTCATAAATTCTAATTCTTTGGTCAGGATGGTTGACCAACTACGATTGACATGCATTGTTGTAATGTCGTTTTAACGGGCCATATTTTTGTCCAGAGGGTGGAGTTTGTGACTAGTGTGAGGCGTGTGAGCGTTTTAATTTTATTGATATAATACCAACAACTTTTATCTTTAGATTTTGGTGTTTCTCTCAAAGCAGAAGCAGCAACGTTACTTATACAGGGGATTCATTGTCTTTATTATTCATTACCTTATTTATTCCAGTATTAATTGAAACTACATCTTCATCTATGGATTCCGAGTTCTCAACTTCTTTTTCTGAAAAAGAAATATATATCCATAGTTAACTAATATTGCGCAAAAAATGTATGGGGCAAACAATTTCTAAGTATTGGCTTAATTAACTTTTTTTTTATTAATCAAGTTAGTTCCTGTGTGTAACTAAATATATAATATTAGTGGCTGAGAATGTGCACTTCATATAAAATTACAGTAGATATTTTTAGTCTGTATAAACAGAAAGTACTTTAGGTGCATTTTTGAATATTTTCATTGTAAATAATTATAAAATGCTGAAAATAATTTATGAATAAAATTAATGTCCACTTTTTATATTATATATAAGTATTATTTGAAATCCACAATCAGCAGATATGAGCAAAAAAAAACTATGTACAACATACCATTATATGTAGAAGTAATTCTCCTCCTCTTTAAAAGATGTGAAATTCTAGAGACTCTTGTTGGGAGTGGATGTTTTTGGAGGCACTGATATTCGCTTTGGCATCACCGTTTCATCTCCACTAGTGATATCCGAAGTTACTTCTGCCGTTTTTAATTTTTGCAATGCTCGTTTATAATCATCTACAATCAAAATTACTTAGATGTTATCAACACATCATAAGGATATTACAATACTAATATGGTCATTTAAAGGCCAACAGATAATTTTATATTTTCTATTTACTTTCAGAGAAGGTTAGCAATTGCTACCAGCGAATTCTCAGGGCGTTTTAGACAGTAGCAATTTTCCAGAGCATGAGACCAGATTGAATAATAAAAATAATAAATTATAAAGATATGGTAATAAATGAATAATTGCAAAGTACCAAAGAAGGGGGAGGAGGGATAAATAAAACACCGCTTGTAATTTATTTCCCACGTTGCGACTGTTCGTGAAAACCTGGGGTCGTTTCGGCCAGTGAGCCGCCGGAGAGGTGTTGGATTGAGCGCCACTGGGTTGATTCTATTGTTGCCTCCCGTGGCCCGACGCTGTCGCCCAGTACTTTAGTCACAGCCCAGAATGGCTAATTTCCAGTAGGGGAAACAAGGTATTGGTACTTGCCGAATATTGATGTATAAATAATTGAATTAAATGAAACAGTTAAATTAAAAAAAAAAAAAACTAATGCGCCGATGACAATAAAAGTGAATCAAATAAAACTCAAGAAAAATTATTTAAACAGTTATATTAAAAGTTGATAATATAAAACAAAAACACCAAGCTGTTACAAAATGTAAACACAAGAAACGAAATTTTGGGAGTGACGTTTTATGACAAAGTTTGTATTACACAGAAGAAAAAGAAAAATCTACCTACTCGATCGAGCATGCAATTAAACACGAACTACAATTGTTTAAAAGAGAAAAGAGGGAAAGAAACGAAAAATTAAAAGTTAAAGTTATTCAACAATGAGAGAAAAGAAAAAAAAAAAGTTAACGTTAAATTATACTCTAAATCAATGGTAGTTCGTTACAACAAAAACAAATCTTAAAATTAACTTACATATAAACAAAACGCAATACGTCGGTGGCCTCCAAACACCTCTGGGGGAGAAGTAGCAGAAAAAGAAGGCGGGTGAAGAGGGCACGGGTCCACGTACGGCTTGGGGACGCTGCGTATGAGATCCGCCTCAGCGGGTTCCAGCGGAGGTTTTCTTCGCTAAAATAACCAATAACAGCTTCCGTAGAGAGTTTCCCTTTTGGCCTGATATCCCCCCACAGGGGTTACCGAACGGGTACTTAGGTCAAAGGGGCACGGCGGATCGTCGCCTATCGAACGGTCGTGGACACAGTCGTCCGGGCACAAGAGTGAGTGACTCGAAAAGGGAGACGAATTCTATCTACCCCGCGGTGCCATTAGTGCGGCGTTATACAGACCGTTTTTGCGGCATCCCGTTTTGCAGGATGCCGCAGAAACGGATCACGCCTTCATTTATACGTTCCTGGTAAAACGGATTGCGGGACCTTCGTGCAGCTAACAGTTACTACGCGCATTGATGTGCAAGGTGGAGGCGACAAGAACATGTCCCTTTCAAAATTAAAAATTGTTTTAGCCCTTGAAGCTGCTAATTTATTACGAGAGCCGAAATGCCGTAAAACTTGGGTTCATCCTTTTAATTCCGAACGAGAAAGAAGACAGAGATTTCAGAAGTTTTATTGTAAAATTCGAAAGTACAATGATAAATTCTTTGGCTACTATCGTATGTCTCAAACATCTTTGACGAATTGCTTGAAAAGTTGAAACCAGCATCACGAACAAAACCACGACAATGAGAATGGCAATAACTGCAGAAGAACGTCTAACTATAACACTTAGGTAAGTCCAGAAATGAAATAATACGTTATTAGGCGTAATATTTTATTATATCATAACATATACAATATTGAAATCAAAACAAAACATTACAATGAATTATGCAATTCATAAGTCATGTGAGAAGAGGCTGAAGATGTTTCAGTAGATAGTTGGGAATCATTTGGAGATAAGGGATTATGATAGCTTAAAGGTGTCGAGGATCCATAGGAGTTAATGTATGTAGCGATTGTGAATGTAGTGTTGTTTTGTACAGATCTACTAGGTCCCGGGTAAAACTGGTTGAAATTATTGGGGACAGAGAAATTTCTGGATGATTTGTAAAATCTTCTTCCGTCGAATGTCCCGAAAGAATGAAGAGTCATAAATTTGAAATCCAATTTTTCGTCATCGTTCAGTTTTTTATAATCAGGAAGAGAGAGACAAAAATAATTTGTCGTCCTCTCTTTTTTTTTCATTCTCGTCTAATTTTTGAGTAACTGGCTTTGGAAAGCAGTGATATTCGAACTGTTCTGTCGCTTCCTCTTCTGACGGTATGGCAAGTTTGCTATCCGAGTGGACTGTGGTTGATTTTCAATTACACTTTCAGAATTTCCGTCTTCGTCATCATTTCCACCATGTGTCGTCTATTCACTCGTGACTAGTTGGTTGTCATCACTGTCTTCTAAATTTCCAGTAGTGTTTCTTTTATGTAGAGTATTTAGGAGAAATTCAAGTGAAATTGCGTACGTATATTTTTTTTCGTAGATGATGCAGCATCACCACTCTTTCCTTTATTTAACGACCTGGAAAAACCATCTCTGATATGTCTCCATTTATTCTTCAAATGTTTTACTGTAACAAGAAATAAGAATTAATTTTAAGCAGTTATTGAAGTTTATTGCTCTCACGGAAAACCTTCTAAAGTAATTCTCGTTGTAGGTACTTGTCTACCGAAATACCTTCTCAAGTCTGCAATATGATTTCATGTAGGAAGATGTACAATTGGATTAATAATTCGAGAAACGTGTCAGGCTATCTGGAATGAACTTAAAGAGGTGAAATGCCAGAACCAACTTGGACATGTGGTTAGAGATTTCAGAAACTTTTATTTGAAAACGGACTTTCCCAACTGCGTCGGCACGATAGATGGAAGCATATACGATGCATTAATCCTAGAAGAGGAGGCTCCAATTTTTTAATTATAAGAAATATTTTTCGGTTGTTCTAATGGCGGTTGCAGATGCAAATCTACGCTTGTTGCTATTGACGTTGGTGCGTATGGAAAAGAAGGATTCGACAGTGTTTCGGGACAGCCCACTTGGCAGGAAACTATATTCGCAACTTTAAATTTGCCACCACCTCGTAATTTCCAATACAAACGGAAATCCTCAACCCTTGTGATGGTTGGTGACGAAGCATTCAGGCTTTCTACACACTTGCTGCGCCCTTATCCCGCCGTAATTTAAATCCACAAAAGGGTTTTCAATTACCGGCTCTCACGCTGTAGACGCACTGTGGAATGTGCTTTTGGTGTTTTGGCGAACAAATGGAGAATTTTTCACACACCTATTCTGGTGCAACCTGTATTCATTGACGATATAGTAAAAGCAAGTTGCGTTCTTCAATTTTGTACGCAGGAGGATGGTATAAATTTTGAGGACACGGAACCCATCCATTTGATGATCTTGGCGATTTGCAGGCCCACGTGGTGACGGATTGACTGTTAGAGACAATTTTGCTAATTATTTCATGGAGTAGGAGCTGTACCTTTCCAAAACAAGTATATGTACTAGCCACATTTTGCATAAAAAAACTATGTGTAGTTATTGTAATTATTATAATACAATAAAAAAAACACTTACTTCGTTATCTCTCTCTCTGTAGCTAAATTTGGGCCACTCTGGGTACATGGATTCGCCCACACTCACCCATGCCCTTTGTCGCGCATCTTTGTTCGAATAATCAGCGGCTGATTTGTCCCAAAGGGCTGGCAGCCCATGAATAATCTCGATAAATTTGTCCGTATCAAACATATTTTTGTTTTCGAGATCAAAACGGGATGCCGCAGAACCGCACCGTGCAACAGTTTACATACAACTGACCGTGTCGTCGCGAAGCTTCCCGCCTGCCGCTATCCTGCACTACGGCAGCATGTCGCGACGCATCCCGCGAAAACGGATAATGTAACATCTGCCATTTCAACTCGTACGATATTGCCATACTGCAAAACGGGACCCGCAGTGCGGGACCTGCAAAAACGGACTGTATAACGCCGCACTTAGGTAGCCAATAGAATCCGAGCATAGAATCTTAGGTTTCACACGTGTTCATGTTTACACGAAATTTCTAACGTTGAAAGTACAGTACGTGCAAAAGTATGACCAACAATGAACTAAAATAATTAAATTCGAAGATAATTATGAACCGAGTTTAATGAAATTTGCAATACAGATGCATCTAAATAGATAATAAAATTTGACAATTTAAGAATTTAGAAAATGTCAAAGATAAAGTGGTACATTTACAAAAAAATAACTTCAAGGTTGAACGTGACGTTATAGGAAACAAGTAAATAGCGAATTTCTAGGTAACTAGTAAAGGTAAATGAATTTAGATGATTTCAGATAAAAGAGTGTACAGTTAGGGAAATAAAAAAAGGTGCCCAATGCTTTGAAATTGAAAAATGAAACAAAAATAGGCGGCATTAAAATGGGTTAAAGACGGAATAAGTAAATAAGCAGTAAAATAAGTTCTAACATTCCTTAAAGAGAGATTAAATAAGAAAAGGTGTTTTTAACACGTAACACTGTTTTATAAAATATTCTCCAGGTCGTGGAGATGCTGACTCCAAACCTGTCAGCTACAGATCTGAAAATTCAAAACCTTTCGACTTTACCTTCATAACACTCAACACAATTTGATTTACCTGAAGCATTCTAGATTAACTAGATACCATATACATATCAATAATTGCTTTTCTATTGGTAATCCCTGATTTCCTGGATGCAGGTTGCCTTTGGCTACTGATACACATTTATTAAGTAGGTCGTCAAATATTACAGGTAATATGCGGAAATGATATTTAAATTGGCAGGAATTTAAGTAAAGCACTGTATTTTCATAATAATTTAATACTTTTAGTGTTTGTATATTTTCCGAAATAAGTTCATCTTCTGCATTAGAAAAAAATAATTCATACATTCCTTGTCTTCGCGATGTTTATCAATTAAATAAGAATACTGAGACATCTTATAATCATTGCACATACGTAACGTAGCTGAAATATCTGAAGTATTGCAACATAAATTGAACTGTCAGTCACTGTCATATTTTAATTTATATGTGGGTGCATTTTAGCCTAGAGGGATCGGCGTGCGACAAAAGGAGTTTGTTTACGGAAGGTGCCGGGTTCGACTCACGGCGGGTCAGTTTTTTTTTTATCGTACTTTTTTTTTATTGTACTTATCGATTGCAATACATGATTATATATTATTGGGGCCAATAAATATACAGAAGAACATTTATTTTATGTAGATTGATGTTTAGAATATTTAATATATACTAGATGCTGCGCATCTTCGCCCAGCGAAGAAGGTGGCACTTTTAGAATGTGCTGTACGTTTTAAGTAGTTTTCTTCTTTTTTTGTTTTGTTTTTACTTTTGGAAGACCCTGTATAGTCGAAAATATGTTTAGGTTGTGCAGTATTTAATTCTGTACAACTTTTGTAGAAGATTTGTTCCTAAAGCAAAAATAGAGCTATAGTGAAAAAACCCAATCTTTCTGAACACCCGGTATATTTGAAAATATTTTTAGGTTATGCAGCATTCAATTCTATAAGACTTTTGTAGAAAGATTTTTCCTAACAGCAAAGATAAAGCTTTAATCAAAGACTCAATATCGTGAACACCTGTGTAGTGGAAAATATTGTTAACTTATGCAGCATTGAATTCTGTACAACTTTTGTAGAAAAGGTTTTTCCTAAAAGCGAAAATAAAGCTATAGTGACGGAAAACCAGTCTTCCTGAACACTCTGTATATTTTTATATATGTTTAGGTTATGCAGCATTCAATTCTATAAAACTTTTGTAGAAACATTCCTTGCTAAAAGCAAAAATACAGCTGAAATCAAATCTATCCCTTTTCCCTATTCTCTTATTCCTTATTGCGTTTTCATTGTCTATTTTCCCTATTTCCTTTTATACATCCATAGTTACAGCTTTAAAAAAATAGTTGACGATTTTCCTATAGTTTATTTTTTCAGTTTTTCTATTCCTTTTATCATTTTTGTTTTCGCTTTTCCTATCTCTATTCCCTTTTCCTATTCCTTTTCTTATTCCTTTCCCTAGTCCTTTCCCTATTCCTTTCTCTATTCCCTCTCTTATTCTCTATTCTCTTTCCCTACTCCTTTCCTATTCCTCTCCTAATTCCTATTCTTTTCCGTATTCCATTCCCGTTCCTTTCCCTATTCTTTCCTATTCTATTTACCCATTCTCGTTCCTATCTTATTCTTATTCCATTTCTTTATTCCAGGTCCCTATTCCATTTTCTTATTTCCTTTCCCTATTCCTTTTCTTATTCACTTCCATATTCTTTTCCGTTTACTTTCCCTATTCCCCTTCCCTATTTCATTTCCTATTCTCTTTATCTATTCATTTTCCTATTCCGATTCCCTTTCCATCCGCTTTCCCATTCTCTTTTCCATTCCTTTCCTATTCATTTCCCTATCCCCATTCCTTTTTCTATTCCCTTTCCCTCTCCGTATTCCTTTACCCATTCTCGTTCCTATTCTCATTCTCTACTGCTTTCTGTATTCCTTTTCTCTGTTCCTTATTCTTTTCCCTTTTCATTCGCTATTCCCATTCCTTTCCCATTCCTTTCTCTATTCTTTCCTATACCTTCCCTATTCCCTTTCCATTCCTTTCCCCATTCCCATTTCTTGCTTTCCCTATTGCTTACTCTTTCCCTTTCCTATTCTCTTTTTCCTTATTGCGTTTTATTCTTATTTTCCCTATTTCTTTATAACACATAAGTTGCAGCTTTTAAAAAATAGTTGGCGATTTTCCCTATATTTTTTCCCTATTTTATCGTCATTTTATTTTTCAAACAATATTATCAGCATCAAATGCAACGATCCAAGCACCACAAATGTCTGTTGCAAATGTCAGCATTTTTTAATAATATTCCTCCATTGTAGACGCCATCGTGTTTTTGATTCTATATATATTAAATATTCTAAACATCAATCTACATAAAATAAATGTTTCTTCTGTATATTTATTGGCCAAATAATAATAATCATGTATTGCAATCGATAAAGTACAATAAAAAAAGTACGATAAGAAAAAAAAAACTGCCCGCCGTGATTTCGAACCCGGCACTTCCGATAACAAACTCCTTTTGTCGCACGCCGATCCCTCTAGGCTAAAATGACCCACATATAAATTAAAATATGACAGTGACTGACAGTTCAATTATGTTACATACTTCAGATATTTCAGCTACGTTACGTATGTGCAATGATTATAAGATCTCTCAGTATTGTTATTTAATTAATAAATATCGCGAAGACACACTAGCTACAAATTTTGCCATTGTCGGTAATAGCGTATCTTTGCGTATAATGGCCGCAAAGGACGCTGCCATTTCCGCAAGTATTTTGCAATATTTTGGGTAACTGCGCATAATTCTCGATACTAAAGGCTTCATCACCTATATCCAGTCATTATTACTATTTTTCCGCATTATCTACGCGCTTCTCTCCTTCCGAAATATCTCGATAATTTGGGAATATGAGCGTCCCGTAATTTGTCATTTCTCTTGGAATTTATTCAATATTCTATCTAAAAACTGAAAATAATCACTTTCACAAACATGCCTAAGCGCGTATTACGAAAGTTATTTCACCTTTTAATCGACGAACTGAGCCGTAAACGAAAATAGAGGTGCCACAAATTGTTCCATAACAATATATGGTAGGTTAGACGATTAGCTCCATCTGAGATGACAATATTTCGCGAATTATTTGGCATTCTCCCTATCGATCTTCCTGCTATTTAGCTCATAACGTTTGTCACATCACATTTCGGCTTCTTACACTTGCTTGGAGTGCATCTTTACTCCAAAAACGTCGCACAGAATTATGTAGGTTTTTCGCCGGCCATTTGCCGTACGCACTTCATCGACTTCTGTCAAATCTGACAGCGGTCCCCTGCAAACATATCTATATTAATCGTTTAATTTCGAAAAAACTTTCGCGTTCCTGTCCTATTTTAGAGTTCGAATTGTACGATGAAACATGAGTGAAGGCGTTCCGACAACAATTTCATACCTGGATACGGTGTTTGAGCCGATGTCGATGCCACAAAATCAGGCGTCACTGGCACAATTAACGATTTCGGCCAGAGATGAGAAGCGATAAATTGATCGATGTTGAGAGAAATTTCGCGTTTCCATTCCATTTTAGGGTTCATACTGTAAAACGAAGGATACAGGAAGCCGTTTCAAAAATAATTTCACACCACGTTACGGTTTATGACCGATATTCTGCGCGACAAATTTGCGCTTTTGGGTTGACATCTCTCTTGCACCTTGCTCAATATTTCACTAAAAAACTGTATATTTATTATCAAAACATATCTGAGCGTGTATCATGAACCTTTTCTACCTTTCAATTAACGTAAATTACTCGAATCCCTATTATGCTTACTCGAATTGCATGTGAGGTTAGGCAATCGGTACCATCACAAATGACTATTATTCTCGAATTATTATTCCACATTTTCCATATGCTGACGAATCATACAGGCCCCCAACATCTCTCTGGTCACGTTTCGACACAGTACGTGTCGCTTGTATGCCCATTTACGTAGAGATCGTCTCTAGAAGCTCATACATTTTACCGCGTGACAGCGGTATTTGATATCCCACGAAACCGTCAAACTTCCAAGCTCTTCCCCGGGAAAACACCTCTACAAATCGGGTCTTTTTGAGAAAATTAAACCGTCTGACCCTATTTAGGGTTCAATCGGTAAGAGGAAACATGTGTGGAGGCTTTTCCACATTAACCCACTCTCAAATACTATCTCTGCTCGTGCGATCGCGGGAATCGCCCAACTTGACAACGCGAATCTGTCGTTGGCCGCATGTGACTTTTCTCGGTCTCCAGTGCCGTTCCCGCAAAAATCTAAATCTTATCGAAATTTTCACGTTCTACACACATTTACGATTCGTTCCGATACGCCGTGCGATTTCCACGTCGTCCCCATCTATACGTTACGCGTTCGCTTCGCGACCGCCACCCCTTCTCGAGCCTTTAGCAACGCAAGTCGTCGGCGCGCTCTTACATACCTCGAATAGGGCGACGCCTATGGAATAGCGCCCCAGAGCAGAAAACGCAGGCAGCCTTTTATTAATATTAATTAGATGCTGGGCATCTAGGAGTAGAGGAGGTGGTACTTGAGGAAGGTTTCTTGAAGTCGCCCCATTCACTGAGAATCGTCTTTATAATGTGCAATACTTAAAATAGTTGCCCTTTGTCTTATTTTTGGAACACTGTATAGTTAAAATATTTTTAGTTATGGCAGCTTCAATTCTATAACACTCTTGTAGAAAAATTTCTTCCTAAACGCAAAAATAGAGCTATAACGAAAAACCCAGTCTTCCGAACACCCGTATTTTGAAAAATTTTTTAGTTTGCAGCATGAATTCGTACAACTTTTGTACAAAAGATTTCTTCCAAACGCAAAAAGACAGCTATAACGAAAAACCCAGTCTTCTGAACACCCGTTATTGAAAATATTTTAGGTTATGCAGCATTGAATTCTGTACAATCTTGTACAAAAGATTCTTCTAAACGCAAAAATACAGTCTATAACGAAAAAACCAGTCTCCTGAACACCCGGTATATTTGAATAATTTTTTAGTTATGCAGCATTCATTCTATAAGACTTTTGTAAAAAGAGTTTTTCCTAAAAGCAAAGATAAAGCTTTAATCAAAGACTCAACTTCGTGAACACCTGTTGTGTAGTGAAAATATTGTTAACTATGCAGCATTGGAAGTCTGTACAACTTTGTAGAAAAGGTTTTTTCCGAAAAGCGAAAATAAAGCTATAGTGATGGAAATCCAGCCTTCCTGAACAATCTGTATATTTTTATATATGTTTAGGTTATGCACCATTAAATTCTAGAAAACTTTTGTAGAAAACTTCTTTCTAAAAGCAAAAATTGAGCTGAAATCAAATTCTATCCCTTTTCCCTATTCTCTTTTCCTTATTGCGTTTTCATTATCTATTTTCCTATTTCCTTTATAACATCATAAGTTACAGCTTTAAAAATAGTTGACGATTTTCCTATAGTTATTTTCTAGTTTTTCCCTATTCCTTTTATCACTTTTGTTTCGCTTTCTATCTCTATTCCCTTACCTATTCTTATTCTCTATTCCCTGTTCTCTTATTCCCTTTCTTATTCCTTTTCATCCCTTCCCTAGTCCCTTTCCTATTCCTATCCTATTCCTCTCCTTATCCCTTTCTCTTTCCTCCTTTCCTATTCCTCTCCTAATTGCCCATTCTTTCGCGATTCCCATTCCTTCCCTTCCCTATTCCTTCTCCTGTTCTATTTACCCATACTCGTTCCCTACTCTTATTTTATTCCAGGTCCTATTCCATTCCTTATTCTTCCCACTCCTTTCCTTATTCACTCCCCTATCCATTTCCAGTTACTTTCCTATCCCCTCCCTATTTCATTTCCTATTACCTTTATCTATTCCATTTTCCTATTGCGATTCCCTTCCCCATCTCTTTTCCATTCCCTTTCCCTATTCAGTTCCTTCCCCTTCCCTTTTCTATCCCTCCCTCTCCGTATTCCTTTACCATTCTCTTCCCTTCTCATTCTACTGCTTTCTGTATTCCCTTTCTCGTTCCCTATTCCTTTTCCCTTTACCTCGCTATTCCCTATTCCATTCCTTTCCCATTCCCTTTCTATTCCCTTCCCTATACCTTCCTATTCCATTCCATTCCTTTCCCCATTCCCATTTCCTTGCCTTTCCCTATTGCATATCTTTTCCCTTCCTATTCTCTTTTCCTTATTGCGTTTTTATTCTCATTTCCTATTTCCTTTTAATATCCATAAGTTGCAGCTTAAATAATAGTGGCGATTTTCCCTATATTTTCCTATTTTATCCGTCATTTAATTTTTCCAAACAATATTATAGCATCAAATGCAACGATCCAAGCACCCACAAATGTCTGTTGCAAAATGTCATCATTTTTTATATAATATTCCCATTTTAGTCGCGCCATCGTGTTTTTGATTCTATATATAATATTCTAAACATCAATCTACATAAAATAAACGTTCTCTGTATATTTATTGCCCCAATAATAAAAATCATGTTTTGCAATCGATAAAGTACAATAAAAAAAAAGTACGAAAAAAAAAACCGAACCGCCCGTATTCGAACCCGGCACTTCCGATAACAAATCCTTTGTCGCACGCCATCCCTCTAGCTAAAATGCACCCACATATAAATTAAAATATGACAGTGACTGACAGTTCAATTTATGTTAATACTTCAGATATTTCAGCATACGTTACATATGTGCAATGATTATAAGATCTCTCAGTATTCTTATTATTAATACACATCGCGAAGACACCACCTACCTACAAAATTTCGCCATTGTCGGTAATAGGTATCTTTTGCGTATAATGCCGGCAAAAGGACCTGCCATTTCCGCAATATTTGCATATTTTGGTACCTGCGGTAATTCTCGATACAACAGCTTCATCACCTATATCCAGTCATTTACTATCTTTGCCGCATGATCTACGCGCTTCTCCCTTTCGAAATCATCTCGATAATTTGAGAATATGAGCGCCCGTAATTTGATTTCTCTTGGAATTTATTCAATCTATCTAAAAACTGAAAATAATCACTTTCACAAACATGCCTAAGCGTATTACGAAAGTTATTTCACACTCTAATGACGAATGAGCCGTAACGAAAATAAAGTACCTCGTTTTGTTCATATTGACATATGGTATAGGTTAGACTATTAGCATATCTGAAATGACAATACTTCGCGAATTATTCGGCCGTTCCCTTTCAACATTCCTGCTATATAGCTCTAATGTTTGTCGCATCAATTTCGGCTTCTTACACTGCTCGAGTGCATCTTTACTCCAAAAACGTCGCACAGAATTATGTAGGTTTTCGCCGGCCATTGCCGAACGCGCTTCAACGACTTCTGTCAAATCTGACAGCGTCCCCTGCAAAATATCTATATTAATCGTTAATTTGAAAAAATTTCGCGTTCCTGTCCTTTTTTAGGGTTCGAATTGTACGATGAAACATGAGAGAAGCCGTTCCGACAACAATTTCATACCTCGATACGTTTTTGGCTGGTGTCGATGCCGCAAAAAAGGCCGTCACTCGCACAATTAACGATTTCGGCCAGTGTGACGCGATAAATTGATCGATGTTGAGAGAAATTCGCGTTTTCATCCATTTTGGTGGTCAAACTGTAAAACGAAGGATACAGGAACGTTTCAAAATAATTTCGCACCAGTTACGGTTATGAGCCATATTCTGCGCCACAATTTGCGCTTTGGGTTGACATCTCTCTTGCACTTGCTCAATAATTTCACTAAAAAACTTATATATTATCACAAACATATTGAGCGTGTATCAGAACCTTTTCTACCTTTCAATTAACGTTTAAATACCTCGAATCCTATTATCGTTACTCGAAATTGCATGGAGGTTACGGCAAATCGGTACCATCAAGAAATGACATATTTCTCTCATTATTCCACATTTTCCATATGCTGACGAATCATACAGGTCCCAACATCTCTGGTCACGTTTCGACACAGTACGTGTCCTGTATGCCCATTTACGTTAGAGATCGTCTCTAGAAGCTCATTACATTTTACCGCGTGACACGGTATTTGATATCCCACGAAACCCGTCAAACTTCCAAGCTTTCCCCGGAAAATAACCTCTACAAATCGGGTTTTTTGAAAAATTAAACGTCTGGACCTATTTTAGGGTTCAATCGGTAAGAGGAAACATGTGGACCTTTCCACATTAACCCCACTCTCAAATACTATCTCTGCCTCGTGCGATCCGCGACAATCGCCCAACTTTGACAACGCGAAATCTGTCGTTGGCCCCAGTTTGAATTTTCGGTCTCCAGTGCGTTCGCCGCAAAATCTAAACTCTATGAATTTTCACGTTCTACACACATTTTACGATTCGTTGCGATACGCCGTTGGATTCCACGTCCCGTCCCATCTATAGGTACGCGTTGCTTCGCGACCGCACTTCTCGAGCCTTTAGCAACGCAAGTCGGCCGGGGCTTTTACACACTTAGAAAGGGCGACGCCTATGGTGTGCGACAAAGAGTAAAAAAACAGGCTATCAATTTTATTATTATTAACTAGAAGCTGCGCTTCTAGTCAATGAAGAAGGTGGTACTTGAGAAGGGGTACTTGAGGAAGTTGGTTTCTTAAAGTCGGTTTTATTTTTTTTTGTTCTTACTTTTGAACACCCTGTTTGTGGAAAATATGTCAGGTTATGCAGCATTGAATCTGCACAACTTTTGTAGAAAAGTTTTTCCTAAAAGTAAAGATAAAGCTTAATCAAATCTCAATCTTCGTGACACCCTGTGAGTTCGAAATATTGTTGACTTATGCAGCATTGAATTCTGTACAACTTTGTGAAAAGGTTTTTATTAAAGAAAAAATAAATCTATAATGATGGAACACAGTCCTTCCTGAACACACTGTATATTTAAAATATTTGGGTTATGCGCATCTTTAATTGTAATAATAATAAATAAAAAAACAGTACAAATTAATTGAATTACGTATATAAAAAGATGTATATTGGATATAATGCGTTTCACATAATTATGTTTAAAAGAAGAGCCGTAAAAAATCGATTTAGTTATCTAAATAAATATTTAATACAAAATAAATTGTACAAATTATAAAATTTATTTTCATTACTATTAAATATGTAAATACTACGTACAATGTTGCTACTAATTGTATTTGAAAAGTAATAACACATTAATTTGTCAAATATATGTATATATAATAATTTGAAGAATATATATGAATGTAAGTGTACGTTGTACATTACATGATGAACTATATGTATTGTTAGTAGGAAATAAAGTTAACATTCATTTGTACAGCTATATAGGTAAGTTGTTGTTATTTAACATTTTTCGTTTTATATGTATAGTTCAATTCAAATCATTGGTGATCATTATTTCAAGTTATGTTCATATGTATATCATTTCATTTATAATTATCACGACCTGCTTGTAATTCTGGTTTTTTTTTGCGTAATCATTTAATGTTACATAAATGAATTTATATTAGTTTTTCGTAAGTAATGATATGTTAAAATAATTTAATAGGGTGGCAGTTGACGACAGTCTGGTTTAATGAAGTAAAATGTTTACAAATTTACGTATAATCAAGTTAATAAGTAATGAAATATGATTTATTAATCTAGTATTGAGTTGTAGTTAAAGCAGATAAATTGAATAGTGTTATTTTAGAAAGTATGAATGAATATTTATATAATTTGATTTATATACATTTGTTGTGCATGTGTTTTGCCAAAATTGTCCGTTAAGTGGCGATAGTGATAAAGCACTTGTAGCTCGTGAATTGTGAGATAAACTGTCATCATTTTGCAGGCGTGATTATTATAATATACATTTACCTTTATTAAATGTTAAACTAAGGGAAGAAAAATTTTTAAACATTATAAATTTAAACTATTAAGTACTACATAGTACATGTTACAAACAAAAAAAATGTTTATTTTATTCTAACCGGTCGATTAAATCCAGTATCTTCTAAGATGCTTCCCTGTAATTCCTGTTCCTATTTCTTAATCTGTTGTTGATGGCGATGAGCTTAGGCATTTGTATCACGACGGATTTATATATCGTCTGAAGAATTGATAATATCTTTATCGTTGTAATTTGGCGGATCTATGTTTGTGGGGGGGAAAAAGCAATTAATGTTTTTTCATTAAGCAACTGTATATTATGTTGTTTTTATAATAAGTAAAACAATTAAAAGTAGATTTTACCTAAAATAAGCGTATTCCTTTTTTAATTTCGAAACGTCAATTCGCTATGTTTCTTTTTCGTTTTGTACGTGTTGTTGATTCTGCTTCCAAACACCGGACATCATAATGGATCTGTTTTTTTTTTTTAAAAAAAGGTTAAAATTAAATATGTTGCAATTAATTTAATGTGATTTGTACCTGAGTAAATTTGCGAGTGTTGAACGGATGTCGTCAAAACGGGTGTCCAAGTTGTACAGCAGCTACTGCAGTAATAAAGATGTAGTAATGTATTCATAGTTGTCAGTTTGTACCGTTGGAAGAAGAACCTAACAGAAATGAATAAAATAATTAGTAATAGAAGTGTGGAATGTTCTCTTGTATGAGATACTGGTTATAAATAATATTGTTAGGATGCATAAAGCAAAAAATATATTTTACATATATTATATATATTATTTTGAAATTTATAAAGAAATTTTAAAAATAACAGAAAGCATTCGCAATATTGTTATCACTTGAAATTTGTAATAGTACAAAGTTTACTGTGATACCTCAATTGTGTTTTTTTTTATTAATCAAAATCCTAAATAAATCCATAAAAGTCGTAGGTAGCTGTTGGTGTACGTGGCTAAAATGTTTATTCCTGTAAAAGAAAATATATTTTTCTGTTAATTAGAAAACAAATTGTTTACCTTTTAAAAGAACATCATTGCTGTAGTTAATTGTTAATTTTCACGTAAAGATTGTTAATTCCAGGTAATTATGTGTTCTTAGTTGGTGGTCCTTTGTTTTATGTCATTAACAAATGAATAAAGCGATATACAATATTACTAAACAAACTATATAAATTTGAAATATACAAAATAAGTTTATGATATTTAGTGTACCTATTGATGTAATTTGTTTCATTATTTTCGGGTAAATTAACAAAGAGAAAGTAGAATTTGGTTTAGTATAACATGTTTGTAAGTTTATATATTATAAATATAGTGCTATTTAATAAAGGTAATGTAACTGAAAATGCTGTGAAATAAAAATTGTATGAGTGATAACAATCTTTAGAGAATAGATTGTAATTTTCAATATGGTCATCGCTCCATTAATTATTTAAACAATCTCGGCGAAGAACAGATACCATGTGTGGTGTGAGTCCACGAAGAGCGCTATTCATCAGCACAGACCTGTAAAGGTTGGTCCAGTCTTGAACAACATGCGGACATCGCCGTCACCGCAACACTGCGAGAGGTGCAGACGTTTGAGTACGACAGCTGACGCGCGCTCTTCAATCTCTGGTGTGTTCTTTAAATTAACAACATAAATCGTTTTTGGTAATCGTATTGCAAGATCGAATTTGGCCGTTCTTAGTCTGAAATAGGCGAATGAGGATGAAGAAAATTACAATATTCGTCGAAGACGATGTTTCGCGTATATACTGAATTACTATTCTCGACCAGTTTACTTGATTTGTCGTTTCGGCAACGTACACAAATACCTGATCAAATCTCCTCGCACGTGAAAATGCCACGTACAATTGTCCATGTTGGAAGACGGATTGATTAGGCAAATGCCAACGGCGTCGAAGGTCTGTCCTTGAGCCTTGTTGATTGTTAAAGCGTATGCGGTTTTAGGGGAATTGTCGTTGCGAAGGACGAACGTAACGTGGTATCGGCTTTGATGAAAGTCGACCGCGGGACGAAAATCTTTGTCTGTAAGTTGTCCGTCCGTTCAACTGTTCTGCGTCGACGTAGTGTTCGCCGAGGTTGCGAATCAACAATCGTGTACCGTTGCAGAGGCCGGCGCGCACGTCGAGATTCTTTAGCAGCATAACTACGGTCCTTCCTTCAAGCGAAGTCGGTTAGGCGGAAATCCGCACGGCATCAGATTATTTAGATACTCCATGGTGAAGTTGTCCGTTCCTGTTCTAATTCGGCAACGATAGAATCGGCGCGATATAGACCCGTTCAGGAGTATCTGTAATCATATCCAACACTTTATTATTAATCTCGTGACACAATTGTTCAGTGGACTCAAAACGCCTTGTTCGGAACGTCTCTGCGCGGAGTTGTCCGAAAACTTGTCGTATCAGTTCCTCTGGACTGTCCACAACGCATCGATCGGGAACGCGAACGATTCCTCGTCTATGGGCTCGTGAATTTCTGGCGTCTCTAAAGTACCGTTGCCTAGTCTATCAGCCATGCGACGATCCATCTGTTCTGGATCTACGCGCATGTTGATCTGGAGTCGCAATTCTTCGAATAGTTGCCAGTGCGGGCTCGATTTGACGCAAGCCTCGACGACGTTGGTTCTGTCACTGCCTATAACATCGGTAAGCATTGTTTAAAATCGCCACCTACCATGACGCATTTGCCGCCAAGGGTTTTTCGTCGGCGCACAGGAATCGAAGACTTTTTCGATTGCGTCGAAAGCTAGTCGACTGGACATGCTGATCTCGTCGAAGATCAAGAGCTTGGCTTCCCTGTGAAGGTCGCCTCTGTCGACTGAAATCTGATGGCCGACGTTGAATTTTCACGATACGAAGCGGGAGTCGGAAGGTACTGTGAAGCGTTTCCCTCTTTTTGAGGAGCGATGCCGCCAATCCTGTCCACGCTACCGCTAACACCTTGACGTTCCGAGCGTTTAAAACACGTGATGACGCTATTGTAGAGGAATGTTTTGCCGGTGCCAGCTGCACAGTCACGAAGAATAGCTTCTGGCTTCTCCGTCGTCATCTACGGCTCTCATGACTGCGTCGAAGACGTTACGTTGATCGACGTTGAGGCGTTGTAGCATGTCTTCGCCTTGACGTCGTTCCTCGTCGACATCCACCTGTTGCTGGTCCTCAATCGCATTGTAGTCCGGTGGGTCTACCATACCGAAGTCCGACAGTCTTTTACCGCTCACCAAAAGAATGGACTGGATTCTAGAGAGGGCGGCGTTTCGGCGTGTTCCTCGTCGAGTCGCGAAGAAATCTTCCATCATGTGACGACGGAATTGCTGCCACATGCCGGGTGGTCTTCGACCGTTGCGAAAATCAGTATGTAGGCAAACATCTGACGCATCTTTTTGGGCATTCGCGCTGTGCCGCTTCGTTTAGACTACGGATCCATTCTCGATCCTCCTAAGAAGATTACGACGTCTGCAGGCTTCCTGAAACGTTTCGCAAACTTCTCCGTCGACGGTTTTGATGTCGTCGAAAGAGGTGGCACCTCTGATCTGTAACAGAAGCAGTCGCAAATAATATAACTCTCCGCTGCGTATAGAAACGTTATAGATTCTAGGAACGATCGGCTTTGGAGTTCGCTGGCGACGCTGCCATCGTTTCGCGCCGTTGTTCCAAACGTATTGCAGCGGAAATTCTCCATACAGCAATTGTCTCGCCTCTGGATCTCTGCGATTCGTTTCGAACCATTGTAAAAGGCGGGTGGTAGGTTCCTGGTTGGCGACAATTTCCTCCTCACCTTCTCTAAAGAGGACCTGTTGTCTACCGGGCAGATGTATTGGCAATCTGAACATACAGAAAGAAAGGGATTATTTTTTTTTAAAAGTTATTGAGCGAAAATATTACAAAACTATAAGTGTGCATATCGATAAAGATTGTATTATATTTTGATAATTTACTGCAGAACGTTTATAATTTTGCGATACATTGTTTTTTTCCCGTTAGTTAGATATGGTTTATGTTTATAAAATATTTGAAATAATGAGATATTTTAAGGTACAACGATTACATTATTACACATATTTAGCGAGTAGAAATTTATATGAGGTGAATTTATTAGGATTGCTTAGATGGTTTATTGGGAAATTAGAGATTATTAAATTGTTTCTAGTGAAATTGAATATAAAAAATTGTAAAAGAGAGAATATTATAAACTGTACATGAAGGAAAATGCATGTGTATTGATGTATAGAAATTGAATCAGTTATGCCTTTGAAATAGGTTTTTTCTTTTAATGTTTCGTATAGATTCTTACCTTTCGACGTGATGCGACATCTGGTGGAACGCAAACGTTAAGATATGCCAAGCAGCCTCGGGGGCCGTCATATATCTGCCATTCAGATACGAATTAATTTCGTCATGTACCAAAGGCCTGGGGTTCTCGTTTTCCTGAACCACTCTGAGTAGGGCTCGGTCTGTTTCCTTAAAGAAATACTTATAGAGATATTTGACACACCCGGTAGTGGTGCAGATTTCTATGTTGATATGTGTTTTGTATTTGAGTAATAAATACGGATTGTAGGGAACAACAAACTCGTTCTCCGCAAGGTAAACGATATTATTCCGTCTCAGCTCAACGACTCTACCGTTTCTGCGTCGGCGATAGTTCACCTGGCCGTTTCTGATGTTGGTGTTGTCGCACCAGTACTTTGGAAACCTCCTGAAGCATCTGCCGTCTTGCATGCAGACGGCACCCGGATTGTAAGCGCCGCACGGTCCGTGGATCATGTGCGCTCCCACCAAGTCAAAAAGAGGTCGCTCGGTCTCTGGATCGGGTAGCTCGGCACATACCAGCTGGTCGATGCGGTCTGCGTCGAGCGGCCTATCCTCCGCCCTTAACGTGATGAGAATATGAGCATGCGGTAATCCGCGCTTCTGAAACTCGATCACGTAAAGATGAGCGATAGGTACGCCCATCACATGACGAACGGTCAAATCGTCCATCAGCTGTTGGAGTTTCATCTGGAAAACACGACAAATCAATAAAGGATGATTTGACGGATCATCGTTGGGGGATGTTCTCCAAGATCTCGGGCCATTTGGGATTGCACGTCATCGTTATAAACAACGACGGATAACCAATCACGTTCACGACAGCCATAGCGTCCTGATAGCGTTGCATCTGGCTCCTGGGTCCCATATTGAATGTGGACGGAAGAACGACTATCCTTCCGAGGGGAACATCTCGATTCTCCGCCACGTTTCGCACGTAGTCGGCTAGACCTTGATATTCCTCCGCGCGCATCTGATCCTGGTGCGTACGAATGTAGGACATTCGATTCGATTCCACGAGAGCGATAGCCACCAAAACTTCTGCGTTAGCTTGTCGGCATATCTGAAAACACTAAAGGCCTCCGCATCGTTGCCAATGCGGTAAGCCAAGCGGTAAGCATAATACTGACATAAGCTCACTCTCGTTCTACGACGTCCTGCCCGATTGTCATTGAGTTGGATGTCTACTCGCCAGCCTAACTCGCCGGTGGGGAACAGCAATGGAAAACTGAGCGGGTCGCAATGTTCATTTTCCAATTCGATGTTCCGAAATTGATTGTCTTCGTTGGTTAGGAAGACTCTCATCTTCGGATCGGGCATCTCAACCTCGTTGCATTCATAGACGGCCGCCACTTCGTTCACCTCGACGGATCCAGCTCTCTGTGATGCCGGTCGCGTCGTTGCGTCACGAACTCCAGATACGCCCTGGAAGAGGACCTTCTGGGTTGCGTCGTCTCTGCTGCTGGTAAACATGGTACAGGTGTCTGTACTGTCTGGCGAAGGGGTTGACGTCGTGCATGATGTGGCTTAACGTTCGCATCAAGTCTGCATTAACGTTGAATCCTGCCGCGTCCTCCAACCGTTGACGGATTGCCTCCTCTGGGTCGAGAAAATAAAGCGGGCCAGCTTTGTAATGATTTCTCTGTACGTTTACGTCCGTGTAGTGGTGGTAGATCTGTCCCTGGATGGCGTAGACGTAAGGGCCTCGCCCAGGAAGATCCCTCAAGTTTGCCTGTACGCTAGCGAACTGAAAGCAATTATTATAAACGATAATATTTCTCTTAAATGCACGGGACAAAACGTGTTGGCCTGTGAAGAGTTCCCGTAATTCGCGTGGAAACTCTTGTTGTGGTCGCTCAAGTGCCACTTGACCGTTGCTGCAACACTTGGTGTAAATGCCTCTCGTTGTCGTCTCGCGCAAGAAATATCTGGCATGACAATGGTGGCATACGCCTTCCATCTGTCCAACGTGACGGTACTCAGCGTGACGTCGTGTCGCCTCCAAATAGGTCGGCGGCAGTAGGAAGTTGTTGCGAAGTCTGATGACATCCGCTGCAACGTTTTCCCGCTCGGCGGCGTCCTCGTTTCTGGCGTTCGCCATTCGATTCCGTCTCCTTTCGTCGTTAAAATCAATCGGCAAAGCGGCCACTTCGACGTTGTCGTACATGTCGAATTGTGCGTCTGCCCGTTGGTTTTGAATTTCGTTCAAAAAGATCTGAACCTCTTCCTCCACATCCACATTGAGGGAAACAGGGCTACGGTCTGGGTAATCTGGTGGTGACACTGCGATCGGTTCCTCCTGGTTTGAAACCGACCGTTGGCTAATTGAGTCGACGGGCGACTGTGGTTGCCTAATCGTGTCCTCTGCGTCCAGCCGCGGTCGTTTGCGCGGCGATTCTCTACTGACATCGTCGTCGTCATCGTCGGATGAATCTACAGAAAAAAATGAATGAACGAATGAATGATTTATATGATAAGTTTGTATGTATAAGTTTTTGCCTTAATAAAAAATTATAATTAAAGAAACAGTATTCTGCTATAAACTTTTATAAATTTTCAATAGCAAAGCGTAAATCTTTTCTTTTAAAGTAATAATAAATAAGAATTTACCCGAAAGCGTGTGTTGGTTAACTATGGGACGGTTCACGATCACGGTCGCTTCCGAAAGATCTACTTGGGGCCTCTCCGTACCATTTTCAGAAGCCAAATCGTCGTTGATCATGTTGACCGCCTCGGCAATAGCTTCGGATTCGACGACTGCAGATGTACCTGCTACGACGACGTTCGAAACAGTTTCCACTTGAGTTGGCGGAGCACGTTGAGAAGCCGGGTCGTTCGACGTACCTTATACAGAATAAAACATAGGTAGTGATAGAAAAAATTGAATTGGACCAATACGGATATTTCAATATAAAAATTGTTTGTAATCGATCTTTGAAAAACTATTATTTCACGTTTATACATCCCATTGGTTATTATTTATTGAAAAATAATATTATATCAAGTTCTTAACATAAATAAAGTTAAGTTGCATTAGTTACAAAAATAACAATGTTTTCTTTCTGTATTATATCTCCCATATGTTTTCATTTTAATGTATTAAATTCATAATTGTATTATTATCTATTGTATTTACTGCATATAAGATATATTTATTGTTTATGCTAGATATGTAATATAGTGAAATACCGTCTATTTTGTTTGCATCATCACCTGTAGGTATTTGAACATTGTTTTTTTTTTTTTGTGATATCAAGTCATATATTCATGTCAAATTGAATAATATATTTTGTAAGTGTTATAGTTATTTAAAACATTCATAAAATTAGTTAAGAACAAAGAATAGAACTGTAAGGAGGTGATTTATTAAATTTATAATTGTAATCATTTATCTATTTGTATTTACTGCATATAAGATATTTATTATTTATGCTAGATATGTAATATAGTGAAATACCGTCTATTTTGTTTGCATCATCACCTGTAGGCATTTGAACATTGTTTTTTTTTTTTTTGTGATATCAAGTCATATATTTCATGTCACATTGAATATATATTTTATAAGTGTTATAGTTATTTAAAACATCATAAAATTAGTTAAGAACAAAGAATAGAAAGTAAGAGGTATTTATAATTTATAATGGTATATTTATCTACTGTATTTACTGGCATATAGAGATATATTTATTGTTTATGCTAGATATGTAATATAGTGAAATACCGTCTATTTTTGTTTGCATCATCACCTGTAGGTATTTGAACATTGTTTTTTTTTTTTTGTGATATCAAGTCATATATTTTCATGTCAACATTGAATATATATTTATAAGTGTTATAGTTATTTAAAACATTCATAAAATTATTAAGAACAAAGAATAGAACTGTTAAGGGAGGTGATTTATTAAATTTATAATTGTATATTTATCTATTGTTTTATGCATATAAGATATATTTATTGTTTATGCAGATATGTAATATAGTGAATACGTCTATTTTGTTTTGCATCATCACCGTAGGCATTTGAACATTGTTTTTTTTTTTTTTGTGATATCAAGTCATATATTTCATGTCAAATTGAATAATATATTTATAGTGTTATAGTTATTTAAAACATTCATAAAATTAGTTAAGACAAGAAAAGAATAAGAATGTTTATATATAATTGTATTATTATCTACTGTATTTACTGCATATAAAATATATTATGTTTATAGCAGATATGTATATAGTGAAATACCGTTATTATTTGTTTGCATCATCACCTGTAGGTATTGAACATTGTTTTGTTTTTTTTTGTAGTGATTCAAGTTCATATATTTCATGTCAACATTGAATAATATATTTTATAAGTGTTATAGTTATTTAAAACATTCATAAAATTAGTTAGAAAAAGAATAGAACTGTTAAGGGAGGTGATTTATTAAATTTATAATTGTATCATTATCTATTGTATTTACTGCATATAAGATATATTTTATTGTTTATGCCAGATATGTACTATAGTGAATACCGTCTATTTTTGTTTACATCCTCACTGTAGGTATTTTGAACATTGTTTTTTTTTTTTTTGTGATATCAAGTCATATATTTCATGTCAACATTGAATAATATATTTTATAAGTGTTGTAGTTGTTTAAAACATTCATAAAATTAGTTAAGAACAAAGAATAGAAATGTTAAGGGAGGTGATTTATTAAATTTATAATTGTATCATTTATCTATGTATTTACTGCATATAAGATATATTTATTGTTTATGCTAGATATGTAATAGTGAAATAACGTCTATTTTGTTTACATCATCACCTGTAGGTATTTGAAGCATTGTTTTTTTTTTTTTTGTGATTATGAAGTCATATATTTCATGTCAACATTGATATATAATTTTATAAGTGTTATAGTTGTTTAAAACATTCATAAAATTAGTTAAGAACAAAGAATAGAACTGTTAGGGAGGTGATTTATTAAATTTATAATTGTATCATTTATCTATTGTATTTACTGCATATAAGATATATTTATTGTTTAATGCCAGATATGTAATAAGTGAAATACCGTCTATTTTGTTTACATCATCACTGTAGGTATTTGACATTGTTTTTTTTTTTTTTGTGATATCAAGTCATATATTTCATGTCAACATTGAATAATATATTTTATAAGTGTTATAGTTGTTTAAAACATTCATAAAATGAGTTAAGAACAAAGAATAGAACTGTTAAGGGAGGTGATTTAATTAAATTTATAATTGTATCATTTATCTATTGTATTTACTGCATATAAGATATATTTATTGTTTATGCTAGATATGTAATATAGTGAAATACCGTCTATTTTGTTTGGCATCATCACCTGGTAGGTATTTGAACATTGTTTTTTTTTTTTTTTTGTGATATCAAGTCATATATTTCATGTCAACATTGAATATATATATTTTATAAGTGTTATAGTTGTTTAAAACATTCATAAAATGAGGTTAAGAACAAAGAATAGAAACTGTTAAGGGAGGTGATTTATTAAATTATAATTGTATCATTTATCTATTGTATTTACTGCATATAAGATATATTTATTGTTTATGCTAGATATGTAATATAGTGAAATACCGTCTATTTTGTTTGCATCATCACCTGTAGGTATTTGAACATTGTTTTTTTTTTTTTTTTTGTGATATCAAGTCATATATTTCATGGTCAACATGGATAATATATTTTGTAAGTGTTACAGTTGTTTAAAAACATTCATAAAAATTAGTTAAGAACAAAGAATGGAAATGTTAAGGGAGGTGATGTTATTAATTTATAATTGTATCATTTATCTATTGTATTTACTGCATATAGATATATTTATTGTTTATGCTAGATATGTAATATAGTGAAATACCGTCTATTTTGTTTGCATCATCACCTGTAGGTATTTGAACATTGTTTTTTTTTTTTTTGTGATATCAAGTCATATATTTCATGTCAACATTGAATATATATTTTATAAGTGTTATAAGTTGTTTAAAACATTCATAAATTAGTTAAGAACAAAGAATAGAACTGTTAAGGGAGGTGATTTATTAAATTTTAATTGTATTATTTATCTATTGTATTTACTGCATATAAGATATATTTATTGTTTTATGCTAGATATGTAATGATAGTGAAATACCGTCTATTTTGTTTGCATCATCACCTGTAGGTATTTGAACATTGTTTTTTTTTTTTTTGTGATATCAAGTCATATATTTCATGTCAACATTGAATAATATATTTTATAAGTGTTATAGTTGTTTAAAACATTCATAAAATGAGTTAAGAACAAAGAATAGAACTGTTAAGGGAGGTGATTTATTAAATTTATAATTGTATCATTTATCTATTGTATTTACTGCATATAAGATATATTTATTGTTTATGCCAGATATGTAATATAGTGAAATACCGTCTATTTTGTTTACATCATCACCTGTAGGTATTTGAACATTGTTTTTTTTTTTTTGTGATATCAAGTCATATATTTCATGTCAACATTGAATAATATATTTTATAAGTGTTATAGTTGTTTAAAACATTCATAAAATGAGTTAAGAACAAAGAATAGAACTGTTAAGGGAGGTGATTTATTAAATTTATAATTGTATCATTTATCTATTGTATTTACTGCATATAAGATATATTTATTGTTTATGCCAGATATGTAATATAGTGAAATACCGTCTATTTTGTTTACATCATCACCTGTAGGTATTTGAACATTGTTTTTTTTTTTTGTGATATCAAGTCATATATTTCATGTCAACATTGAATAATATATTTTATAAGTGTTATAGTTGTTTAAAACATTCATAAAATGAGTTAAGAACAAAGAATAGAACTGTTAAGGGAGGTGATTTATTAAATTTATAATTGTATCATTTATCTATTGTATTTACTGCATATAAGATATATTTATTGTTTATGCTAGATATGTAATATAGTGAAATACCGTCTATTTTGTTTGCATCATCACCTGTAGGTATTTGAACATTGTTTTTTTTTTTTTTGTGATATCAAGTCATATATTTCATGTCAACATTGAATAATATATTTTATAAGTGTTATAGTTGTTTAAAACATTCATAAAATGAGTTAAGAACAAAGAATAGAACTGTTAAGGGAGGTGATTTATTAAATTTATAATTGTATCATTTATCTATTGTATTTACTGCATATAAGATATATTTATTGTTTATGCTAGATATGTAATATAGTGAAATACCGTCTATTTTGTTTGCATCATCACCTGTAGGTATTTGAACATTGTTTTTTTTTTTTTTTGTGATATCAAGTCATATATTTCATGTCAACATTGAATAATATATTTTGTAAGTGTTACAGTTGTTTAAAACATTCATAAAATTAGTTAAGAACAAAGAATGGAAATGTTAAGGGAGGTGATTTATTAAATTTATAATTGTATTATTTATCTATTGTATTTACTGCATATAAGATATATTTATTGTTTATGCTAGATATGTAATATAGTGAAATACCGTCTATTTTGTTTGCATCATCACCTGTAGGTATTTGAACATTGTTTTTTTTTTTTGTTGAGTTGCTTTATTTTCAATGTTCAATCGATACATTGAGTTGATGACGTAAATAATTAAAAGATACATTCGCATAAAAAACAACTTTCTCGTTGTATGCTATATCTCTTATTATATCAGCTCTTTCAAACTAAATACAGGGTATTCCACGTAACTGGTTCATTAAAAGTTTATGATGTTCTATTATTTACTTATATTTGAAATTTTGACACCATTATCTGTTCGATTGGAACTATAAATGTAAAATACCTTAAACAAAATATCACTTCCGGTTGACCGGATATGGATGTCAACTTTGTTATTTTAAATAGAATGATATATTTTTTTATTCATTTTTGGATTCCACGACCATAAATACGTCAGTTTTCATTAGCTATTCCTTTAGCTACATGTTGCCGTTTTTGAGTTATTAAAGTTTTTCTTTTATTTTTGATCATAATCATTGCATCATTGAGAAATTAATATCTCGGTTCATAGTAGAACATTAATTATGAATATTATCGTATATATGTTGTATGTAGAAAATACATGGTCTAATTATGTGAAATATTGATTATAATGTTTTCTTTTTCTCAAAGGAATCATCTCTAAGCATGGTGTCATTGAAATTTATTTTTAGATATCATCAATTTGTAAATTTGTTGTAAATATAGAATATTTTACTTATATAAAAAGATTTTAATTTATATAGAAATATATAGATATTTATTACATATTTATTATTCATTACAGATACTGATTAACGTATTGTATGTATCTCATAAGTATGTGAAATGTTGTATTACAAAATACAATAATAAATAAAGAATATTCATCTGAAAGTTAAATCATGTAGTTGTGGTATTTAACAAACATTATTATTGATCTTTCATATTTATCATCAAATGACGATAAAATCAGTATATACAACGTTTAGTTTTTTGCAATTAATGCATGGATGTGTATACGTATTTTACCTTTTTTTTACAGTTACTAATTTACGTTTTGTATATATCTTTTAAATATGTGAAATGTTGTTTAATGTATATTTACGAAATACAATAAACAATTAATAAAAAATATAGATATAAAAGTTAAATCATGTAGTTGCGGTAATTAACAAACACTATTATCTATCTTTCATATTAATCAAATGATGATGAAATCAGTATATACAATGTTTAGTTAATTTGCAATTAATGCGCTTATATTTTGCAAGTGATCGTAACTTTAATAATATTGCAACGACACACAGGTATTATAAATGGATAAGAATAACCATCTGAAAGTTAAATCATGTAGTTGTGGTATTTAACAAACATTATTATTGATCTTTCATATTTATCATCAAATGACGATAAAATCAGTATATACAACGTTTAGTTATGTTGCAATTAATGCATGTATGTGTATACGTATTTTACATTTTTTTTTTAAAACAGTTACTAATTTACGTTTTGTATGTATCTTTTAAATATGTGAAATGTTGTTTAATGTATATTTTCAAAATACAATAAACAATTAATAAAAAATATAGTTATAAAAGTTAAATCATGTAGTTGTGGTAATTAACAAACACTATTATTGACCTTTCATATTAATCAAATGATGATGAAATCAGTATATACAATGTTTAGTTAATTTATAATTAATGCGCTTATATTTTGCAAGTGATCGTAACTTTAATAATATTGCAACGACACACAGGTATTATAAATGGATAAGAATAACCATCTGAAAGTTAAATCATGTAGTTGTGGTAATTAACAAACTTTATTATTGATCTTTCATATTTATCATCAAATGACGATAAAATCTGTATATACAACGTTTAGTTATGTTGCATTTAATGCATGTATGTGTATACGTATTTTACATTATTTTTTTACAGTTACTAATTTACGTTTTGTATGTATCTTTTAAATATGTGAAATGTTGTTTAATGTATATTTTCAAAATACAATAAACAATTAATAAAAAATATAGTTATAAAAGTTAAATCATGTAGTTGTGGTAATTAACAAACACTATTATTGACCTTTCATATTAATCAAATGATGATGAAATCAGTATATACAATGTTTAGTTAATTTATAATTAATGCGCTTATATTTTGCAAGTGATCGTAACTTTAATAATATTGCAACGACACACAGGTATTATAAATGGATAAGAATAACCATCTGAAAGTTAAATCATGTAGTTGTGGTAATTAACAAACTTTATTATTGATCTTTCATATTTATCATCAAATGACGATAAAATCTGTATATACAACGTTTAGTTATGTTGCATTTAATGCATGTATGTGTATACGTATTTTACATTATTTTTTTACAGTTACTAATTTACGTTTTGTATGTATCTTTTAAATATGTGAAATGTTGTTTAATGTATATTTTCAAAATACAATAAACAATTAATAAAAAATATAGTTATAAAAGTTAAATCATGTAGTTGTGGTAATTAACAAACACTATTATTGACCTTTCATATTAATCAAATGATGATGAAATCAGTATATACAATGTTTAGTTAATTTATAATTAATGCGCTTATATTTTGCAAGTGATCGTAACTTTAATAATATTGCAACGACACACAGGTATTATAAATGGATAAGAATAACCATCTGAAAGTTAAATCATGTAGTTGTGGTAATTAACAAACTTTATTATTGATCTTTCATATTTATCATCAAATGACGATAAAATCTGTATATACAACGTTTAGTTATGTTGCAATTAATGCATGTATGTGTATACGTATTTTACATTATTTTTTTACAGTTACTAATTTACGTTTTGTATGTATCTTTTAAATATGTGAAATGTTGTTTAATGTATATTTACAAAATACAATGAAAAATTAATAAAAAATATAGATTTAAAAGTTAAATCATGTAATTGTGGTAATTAACAAACACTATTATCGATCTTTCATATTTATCAAATGACGATAAAATCGGTACATACAACGTTTAGTTAATTTGCAATTAATGCGCTTATATTTTGCAAGTGATCGTAACTTTGCACAATAGTTGCATACATTTTTATTAGTAATTCAGTTGAATAAGTTATGTATATATTAAAGTAGCAGATAATATAAATGTAGTTGTCTTCTTTCTTTATATAATAAGAATTTTATTAACATACATTTTGCTACATATATTAATGTGTGATTGTATAATGGAAGGTCAATATTGCAATGACATGCCGGTATAAATGGATATATTCTAACCTTTAAAAAACTGAATCTGGTATGTTTTGCTCTATATGACTATAATAATAGTTTAGAAATTAGGTTTAAACTTAATTACCTGGAGCGAGTATGTCCCGTTGTGGAGGTGGTTCTTCTCGGGTTCTCGTTCCATTTGCTCGACGCCCTTTTCGGGTACTTAAATGCGACTTTCCCTTCTTCGGCATCTTTTAAAAATTGTCCACAAAACGTAAACAAACGTGAATATATACATATATACGCATCAGAATTAAGTACTTACCTATAAGGATTTCTAATAGTTCGAAAAAGTATATATAAATATGGATGAATTTGGGAATTAATTATTCCTGTATTGACAGTTATCAACAATAACAGATAATGGCGGATAGACGCTTCTACTATCGACCATACTTGTTTCATTTATTTGTTTTTGGTGGCTACTATATTGTATATTGATAAATAATGTCACCTAAGGATTTCCTAATGACATCTGTCAGAATTTGTCAACAATTAATACGCATGTGCATACAGTTCACTATTTATCATTGTGGCTATTATGAAACTGGTAAAAATACTTGCTGGAAAGTACGGGCTTGTCAGAGTAATAAAGAATTTTGACGTAACTGATATTATATATTTTATAATATATATTTTTAGTATTAGTTTATCCTTTAAAATTATAGCACAATATCACTTTTTATGTAGATATAATAAGAATTGAAACACTATTTTATTTTTACTTATTCTTTACTATATATGTGAAAGTATATAACAATAGAGATAATATAAGGATATTGAAATTATATAATTATTATATTGTAGACATTTTCTAATTCAGCCGATCGCTCTATCCTTTCTTAAATGGTGGTATTTTGCATACGTCAAGCACCAATTAAAAAGGCATCGGAGGCATGTTTACCAAAGAAAACCAAAGTATACCTGTAAAACGAAGGATACATAAAGCCGTTTCAAAAATAATTCCACATCACGATACGGTTTCTGTGCCGATATTAGCGCGCCACAAAACGACGCTTTCAGTTTGACATCTTTCTTGAATCTTCTCGCTCAATAATTTCCCTAAAAACTGAATAATCACATTCACAAACATACTTGAGCGCCCGTTACCACTGTTATGTTACCTTTTAACCCACGAACTGAGCCGTAAACGAAAATAAATGTACCTCGTATTATTCCATATTGACATATGGTATAGGTTAGACTATTAGCTCCATCTGAAATGACAATACTTCGCGAATTATTCGGCACGTTCCCTTTCAATTTTCCTGCTATATAGCTGGTAACGTTTGTCGCATCACATTTCGGCTTCTTACACTTGCTTGGAGTGCATCTTTACCCCAAAAACACGTCGCACTGAATTATGTAGGTTTTTCGCCGGCCATTTGCCGAACGCGCTTCAACGACTTCTGTCAAATCTGACAGGCGTCCCCTGCAAACATATCTATATTAATCGTTTAATTTTGAAGAAAATTTTCCGTTCCTGTCCTATCTTAGCGTTCGAATTGTACGATGAAACATGAGAGAAGCCGTTCCGACAACAATTTCATACCAAGATACGGTTTTTGAGCCGCTGTCGATGCCGCAAAATCGGGCGTCACTCGCACAATTAACTATTTCGGTCAGATGTGTGACGCGATAAATTGATCGATGTTGAAAGAAATTTCGCGTTTTCACTCCATTTTAGGGTGCAAACTGTAAAACGAAGGATACAGGAAGCCGTTTCAAAACTAATTTCGCACCACGTTACGGTTTCTGTGCCGATATTCTGCGTGACAAATTGGCGCTATTGGTTTCGCATCTTTCTCGCACCTCGCTCAATAATTTCACTAAAAACAATATAATTATTATCAAAAACATACCTGAGCGTGTATCACGCATCTGATTTTATCTTTCAACTCACGTTAAATTACTTCGAATCGCTATTATCGCTACCCCATATATCGGTTTAGGTTAAGAAATTATTACCATCATAAATGACAATATTAATCGAATTATTCCACATTTTTCCATATGCTGACGAATCATACAGGCTCCCCAACATCTCTCTGGTCACGTTTCGACACATTACGTGCCGCTTGTATGCCCATTTACGTTAGAGATCGTCTCTAGAAGCTCATTACATTTTACCGCGTGACAGCGGTATTTGACATCCCACGAAACCCGCCAAACTTCCAAGCTCTTCCCCGCGGGAAAATACACCTCTACAAATCGGGTCTTTTTGAGAAAATTAAGCCGTCTGGACCCCATTTTAAGGTTCAATCGGTAAGAGGAGACATGCGAGAAACCCTTTTCACATCCATCCCACCCCCAAATATTATTTTTGCTTCGTAGCGATCGCGCGAAATTGTCCAACTTTGACAATGCCAATTCGATAGAAATCCGCCAGTTTGACGTTTCTCGGTCTCCAGTGCCGTTCGCCGCAAAAATCTAAACTCTTATCGAATTTTCACGTTCTATACACATTTTACGGTTACTTCTCGATACGCCGTTGCGATTTCCACGTCCCGTCCCCATCTATACGTTACGCGGTCGCTTCGCGACCGCCACCCCTTCTCGAGCCTTTAGTTACGCAAGTCGTTGGTGGGCTCTTACACACAATCAAATGGCGCAAGCCACTGGTGTGCGACAAAGAGTAGAAAAAAACAGAGCTATCACCTTTTAGTGTATTATAACTAGATGCTGGCGCATCTAGGAGTCGAGGAAGGTGGTACTTGAGGAAGGTGGTTTCTTGAAGTCGGTCCCCATTCACTTGAGAATCATCTTTTATAATGTGCAATACGCTTTAAATGGTTGCCCTTTGTTCTTATTTTTGGAACAGCCTGTATAGTTGAAAATATGTTTAGGTTATGCGGCATTGAATTCTGTACAACTTTTGTAGAAAAGATTTTTTCCTAAAGGCAAAGATAAAAGCTATAATCAAAGGCTCAGTCTTCGCGAACACTGTATATTTGAAAATATTTTCAGCTTATGCAGCATCCAATTCTATAACACTCTTGTAGAAAGGATTTCCTCTTAAACGCAAAAATAGAGCTATAATGAAAAGAACCTAGTCTTCCTCAACACCCGGTATTTTTGAAAATATTTTTAGGTTAAGCAGTATTCAATTCTATAACACTCTTGTAGAAAAGATTTTTCCCTAAACGCAAAAATAGAGCTATAATGAAAAGACCCAGTCGTCCTAAACACCCCGTATGTTTCAAAATATTTTCAACTTATGCACTATTGAATACTATAACACTTTTGTAGAAAAGATTTTTTCCTAAAAGCAAAAATAGAGCTATAATGAAAGAAATCCAGTTTTTTTCAACACCCCGTATATTTGAAAATATTTTTAACTTATGCACTATTGAATTCTATAACACTTTTGTATAAAAGATTTTTTCCTAAAAGCAAAAATAGAGCTATAATGAAAAAAATCCAGTTTTTTTGAACACCCGGTATATTTGAAAATATTTTTTGGTTATGCAGCATCCAATTCTATAACACTCTTGTAGAAAAGATTTCTTCCTAAACGCAAAAGTAGAGCTATAACGAAAAAACCCAGTCTTCCTGAACACCCGGTATTTTTAAAATAATTTTACGTTATGCAGTATTCAATTCTGTACAACTTTTGTAGAAAATATTTTTCCTAAACGCAAAAATAGAGCTATAACGAAAAAACCCAGTCTTCCTGAACACCCGGTATTTTTAAAAATAATTTTAGGTTATGTAGTATTCAATTCTGTACAACTTTTGTAGAAAATATTTCTTCCTAAACGCAAAAATAGAGCTATAACGAAAAAACCCAGTCTTCCTGAACACCCGGTATTTTTAAAAATAATTTTAGGTTATGCAGTATTCAATTCTGTACAACTTTTGTAGAAAATATTTCTTCCTAAACGCAAAAATAGAGCTATAACGAAAAAACCCAGTCTTCCTGAACACCCGGTATTTTTAAAAATAATTTTAGGTTATGCAGTATCCAATTCTGTACAACTTTTGTAGCAAGGATTTTTTCCTAAAAGCAAAAATAGAGCTATAACGAAAAAACCCAGTCTTCCTGAACACCCGGTATTATTAAAAATAATTTTAGGTTATGCAGTATTCAATTCTGTACAACTTTTATAGAAAATATTTCTTCCTAAACGCAAAAATAGAGCTATAACGAAAAAACCCAGTCTTCCTGAAACACCGGTATTTTTAAAAAATAATTTTAGTTATGTAGTATTCAATTCTGTACAACTTTTTGTAGAAAATATTTCTTCCTAAACGCAAAAATAGAGCTATAACGAAAAACCCAGTCTTCCTGAACACCCGGTATTTTTAAAAATAATTTTAGGTTATGCAGTATTCAATTCTGTACAACTTTTGTAGAAAATATTTCTTCCTAAACGCAAAAATAGAGCTATAACGAAAAAACCCAGTCTTCCTGAACACCCGGTATTTTTAAAAATTAATTTTAGGTTATGCAGTACTCAATTCTGTACAACTTTTGTAGAAGATTTTTTCCTAAAAGCAAAATAGAGCTATAACGAAAAAACCCAGTCTTCCTGAACACGGTATTTTTAAAAATAATTTTAGGTTATGCAGTATTCAATTCTGTACAACTTTTGTAGGAAGGATTTTTTCCTAAAAGCAAAAATAGAGCTATAACGAAAAAACCCAGTCTTCCTGAACACCCGGTATTTTTAAAAATAATTTTAGGTTATGCAGTATTCAATTCTGTACAACTTTTGTAGGAAGGATTTTTTCCTAAAAGCAAAAATAGAGCTATAACGAAAAAACCCAGTCTTCCTGAACACCCGGTATTTTTAAAAATAATTTTAGGTTATGCAGTATTCAATTCTGTACAACTTTTATAGAAAATATTTCTTCCTAAACGCAAAAATAGAGCTATAACGAAAAAACCCAGTCTTCCTGAACACCCGGTATTTTAAAAATAATTTTAGGTTATGCAGTATTCAATTCTGTACAACTTTTGTAGGAAGGATTTTTTCCTAGAAGCAAAAATAAAGCTATAACAAAAAAACCCAGTCTTCCTGAACACCCGGTATTATTAAAAATAATTTTAGCTTATGTAGTATTCAATTCTGTACAACTTTTGTAGAAAATATTTCTTCCTAACGCAAAAAATAGAGCTATAACGAAAAAACCCAGTCTTCCTGAACACCCGGTATTTTTAAAAATAATTTTAGGTTATGCAGTATTCAATTCTGTACAACTTTTGTAGAAAATATTTCTTCCTAAACGCAAAAATAGAGCTATAACGAAAAAACCCAGTCTTCCTGAACACCCGGTATTTTTAAAAATAATTTTAGGTTATGCAGTATTCAATTCTGTACAACTTTTGTAGGAAGGATTTTTTCCTAAAAGCAAAAATAGAGCTATAACGAAAAAACCCAGTCTTCCTGAACACCCGGTATTTTAAAAATAATTTTAGGTATGCAGTATTCAATTCTGTACAACTTTTGTAGGAAGGATTTTTCCTAAAGCAAAAATAGAGCTATAACGAAAAAACACCAGTTCTCCTGAACACCCGGTATTTTAAAAATAATTTTAGGTTATGCAGTATTCAATTCTGTACAACTTTTGTAGAAAATATTTCTTCCTAAACGCAAAAATAGAACTATAACGAAAAAACCCAGTCTTCCTGAACACCCGGTATTTTAAAAATAATTTTAGGTTATGCAGTATTCAATTCTGTACAACTTTTGTAGGAAGGATTTTTTCCTAAAAGCAAAAATAGAGCTATAACGAAAAAACCCAGTCTTCTTGAACACCCGGTATTTTTTAAAATAATTTTAGGTATGCAGTATTCAATTCTGTACATTTTTGTAGAAAAGATTTGTTCCTAAAAGCAAAAATGGAGCTATAAATGAAAAATTCCAGTTTTCCTGAACACCCAGTATTATTAAAAATAATTTTAGGTTATACATATTCAATTCTGTACAACTTTTATAGAAAATATTTCTTCCTAAAACGCAAAAATAGAGCTATAACGAAAAACCCAGTCTTCCTGAACACCCGGTATTTTTAAAAATAATTTTAGGTTATGCAGTATTCAATTCTGTAACAACTTTTATAGAAAATATTTCTTCCTAAACGCAAAAATGAGCTATAACGAAAAAACCCAGTCTCCTGAACACCCGGTATTTTTAAAATAATTTTAGTTATGCAGTATTCAATTCTGTACAACTTTTGTAGGAAGGATTTTTTCCTAAAAGCAAAAACAGAGCTATAACGAAAAAACCCAGTCTTCTTGAACACCCGGTATTTTTTAAAATCATTTTAGGTTATGCAGTATTCAATTCTGTACAATTTTTGTAGAAAAGATTTGTTCCTAAAAGCAAAAATAGAGCTATAACACGAAAAACCCAGTCTTCCTGAAACACCCGGTATTTTTAAAAATAATTTTAGATTATGCAGTATTCAATTCTGTACAACTTTTGTAGGAAGGATTTTTTCCTAAAAGCAAAAATAGAGCTATAACGAAAAAACCCAGTCTTCTTGAACACCCGGTATTTTTTAAAATAATTTTAGGTTATGCAGTATTCAATTCTGTACAACTTTTATAGAAAATATTTCTTCCTAAACGCAAAAATAGAGCTATAACGAAAAAACCCAGTCTTCCTGAACACCCGGTATTTTTAAAAATAATTTTAGGTTATGCAGTATTCAATTCTGTACAACTTTTGTAGGAAGAATTTTTTCCTAAAAGCAAAAATAGAGCTATAACGAAAAAACCCAGTTTTCTTGAACACCCGGTATGTTTAAAAATAATTTTAGGTTATGCAGTATTCGATTCTGTACAATTTTTGTAGAAAAGATTTGTTCCTAAAAGCAAAAAATGGAGCTATAATGAAAAATTCCAGTTTTCCTGAACACCCAGTATTATTAAAATAATTTTAGGTTATGCAGTATTCAATTCTGTACAACTTTTATAGAAAATATTTCTTCCTAAACGCAAAAATAGAGCTATAACGAAAAAACCCAGTCTTCTTGAACACCCGGTATGTTTAAAAATAATTTTAGGTTATGCAGTATTCGATTCTGTACAACTTTTGTAGAAAATATTTTTTTCCTAAAAGCAAAAATAGGGCTGTAATCAAAGACCCAGTTTTCTGTGGGACACCTGTACAATGGAATCACATATAGGACAAAAATAATAACGATGTTTGTATAATACCTAGGTTAAAAAATAAATCGAAGCTGCAAAAATTAAATTTCCCGCTATTATTGTGACAATATTTTATAGTGATAGATAGATATAGACACTATAACATTTATAAATAAAGCATCTTTATATATTATTTTAGTGTTGTATTTAATCATCTACATTTATCATATGTATGTGTATATACCAAATAGTCATTACTATAATAGTATAATTATTACAAAATTGTACTATTATAGTAATGAAATGTTTGGTAATATACACAAATAGAACTCTCAAATACCAAAAGTATATAAAACCACCCATTTGAATGTACCGCCAGATTAGTTGTAGTTCGGTGTGCTGCACTCGGTGGCGCGCAACCTTGTCGAAAAAGTGGAGCATTAAGTGTCCTCGCCCAGGTCTCGCTGTGTACCCGACTAATATAATTTATATCTGTCATCCGTATCCCTATAGAATTTATGGGAAAAATTAATTGATATAATTTCTATATGAAACCATCTATATTTCATAGAAAATATTAAGTTATGGGTGCTTCTCAAACACACAATCGTCGGCAATATCGATATTATATATTTCGAAAGAAGAAACCGGGTAATTTGACACCTAACCACGAAATGTGTTGTTTTAATTTTGATTTTTTACAGAAATACGTATAAGCGTCTAAATACTGGAAAGATTCTTACATTGTAGGTCTATTATAAGTGATTGGGCGTTCCGTAATAATTATCTGACTGTACATATTGTATTATTACTTAAACCGTTGTGATGTATAAGCATCAAAGGGAACATTACAAAAAACATTGCTATCTCGAATTGTGCAGCTTGTGCGTTATATTTATCGTCTATGGAATGTGTTGTTCTGAAATGTCATACCGAAACTGTTACGATTGATAATAGATGTAAAAAAAATGGTGCGAATCATCTAAAGGGGATAATAAAATTTTGGTAAAATCAGTTTGTGGTTTTAATATTTAATCAATAATATTTGAATATAATAATTTACATGTATAAGTTGGTGAAAATGCTATTTAAATACTAAATATATATATATATACGATAGATTATAAATGATAACGCAGCCAAAATATATACATGGTAGCTGCTTCGAGTAAATGTTCTGATGCAAACGGAGGATGGAGGATAGTGAGCTCTTATAAAAAATGAGAGGCACCTCTCATTTTGGTCAAGCGTAGGCACAAATACACACTTCCTGCCATATGTTCATTGGTCAATAATCTGAGTCAAATATTTCTTCTGAGAAACTGTTCGATGAACTTTAAACACATCCTTACACGTTGCTGCTATAATATATTTCGTGATGCTGTCATATTATATTCATATGTAGCTCTAAAATGTAAAAAAAGAAACATCTTATTAGCTTCATCGGAAAGATTTTTTGGTCATCGTACTACCCTCGACAACCCAAACGACATTTCTAGGGTCGATTTATATTATTATATCGTGTTACGTTATAATATTTTTGTCATCATAGTGTAGAGAGGTTAAAATATGAAATTTACCTCATTAAAAAGATGCATATTAATATTAATTTATCTTTGACAGGCAGTCGAACATGATCCATAAATCGAATCGTTCTGTAGAAATTGGCACTTTTTAGCATCAAGACGGTAGCATCTGTCAGGTAAATGCCCGTATCGACCATAATTTGCGTAATGTATACTTTTCGTGCTAAAATTAGCGCGATACGTTGACGCTTTTCGTGGTTCGATAGTTTGACATCTTACTTGATCCTGGCTCAATAATTTCGCTAAAAACTGTATAATTTTAATCAGAAACATACCTGGGCGTGTATTACGAACCTTTTCAACCTTTCAATTAACGTTAAATTGTCCTCAAATCGCTATTATGATCACCCAAATAATCGGTCAGGTTATGACAAATCGGCGCCCTCAGAAATGACATTTCATTTAGCATATTCCACATTTTTCCATATGCTACGGAATCATTCAGGCTCTTAACATCTCTCTGATCACGTTACGACTCATTACGTGTCCCTTGTACCCCCTTTTACGTTTCCAAAATCGTCTCCCGAAGTTCGCGACATTTCACCGCGTGACAGCGGATCTGACATCCACGAAAAACCCGCCATAATTCCAAACTCATCGCCGGCAAAACACACCTATATAAATCGGCTCTTTTTGAGAAAAATAACGTGTCTCGACCCCATTTTAGGGTTCGATCGGTAAGAGGAAACATGCGAGAAGCCATTTCCACATCAATCCCACTCTCAAACACCTTCTCTGCCTTGTGGCGATCGCACCAAAATGCCCAACTTTGACAATGCCAAATCGGTCGAAATTCGCCAAGTGACATTTCTCGGTCTTCAGCGACGTTCGCCTAATCCACACCCATCGCAATTTACATTTCCGCGAATTTTCTCCCCTCGACCTATTTTTAACAATTAATTTCCATAAGCCTATTCCCGTGCCATCCCCGCTACCCCTTTACCCATCTATTATTTCCCTTTTAATCCGTTTCTCCGTGCACGGTTAGTGCGTCCGACTTTTTCACACTCAATTTACACGCACGGAATAGGGCGACGCCTATGGTGTGCGACAAAGAGTAGAAAAAAACAGAGCTATCACCTTTTAGTATATTATAATAGATGCTGGCGCATCTAGGAGTCGAGGAAGGTGGTACTTGAGGAAGGTGGTTTCTTGAAGTCGGTCTCCATTCACTTGAGAATCATCTTTTATAATGTGCAATACGTTTTAAGTAGTTTTCTTTTTTTTACTTTGGAACACCCTGTATAGTCGAAAATATTTTAGGTTATGCGGCATTGAATTCTGTACAACTTTTGTAGAAAAGATTTTTTCCTAAAGCAAAGATAAAGCTATAATCAAAGGCTCAGTCTCCGCGAACACTCTGTATATTGAAAATATTTTAGCTTATGCAGCATCCAATTCTATAACACTCTTGTAGAAAAGATCTCTTCATAACGCAAAATAGAGCTATAGTGAAAAACCTAGTCTTCCTGAATACCCGGTGTATTTGAAAATATTTTAGCTTATGCAGCATCCAATTTATAAACATCTTGTAGAAAAGATTCTTCTTAACGCAAAAATAGAGCTATAATGAAAAAACCTAATCTTCCTGAACAACCGGTATATTTGAAAATATTTTTAGGTTATGCAGCATTCAATTCTATAACACTCTTGTAGAAAAGATTTCTTCCTAAACGCAAAAGAAGAGCTATAACGAAAAAACCCAGCCTTCTTGAACACCCGGTATATTTGAAAATATTTTTAGGTTATGCAGCATTTAATTCTATAAAACTTTTGTTGAAAAGATTTCTTCCTAAACGCAAAAGTAGAGCTATAACGAAAAAACTCAGTCTTCCTGAGCATCCGGTGTATTTGAAAATATTTTTAGGTTATGCAGCATTTAATTCTGTACAATTTTTGTAGAAAAGATTTTCCTAAAAGCTAAAATAAGCTATAATGAAAAAAACCCAGTCTTACTGAAACCCCGGTATTCCCTAAAAGCAAAAATAGAACTGAAATCAAATTCTATTCCCTTCCCTATTCTCTTTTTTGTTATTGCGTTTTCCTTGTCTATTTTCCCTATTCCTTTTAATATCCCATAAGTTACAACTTTAAAAAAATTAGTTGACGATTTTCCCTATATTTCAATTTTCTTCCCATTTTATCCGCTATTTTATTTTTCCAAAGAATATCATCATTGAATTCTGTACAACTTTTGTAGGAAACATTTTTTCCTAAAAGTAAAAAATAGAGCTATATATGAAAAACCCAGTCTTCCTGAACACCCGGTATATTTTAAATAAGTTTAGGTTACACAGCATTAAAATTCTATAAAACTTTTGCAGAAAAGACTTTTTCGTAAAGGCAAAAATAGAGCTTTAATCAGAGAGCCAGTGTTCGGAACAGCTGTACTCAAATATATTTTTAGGTTATGCGCATTAAATTATAGAAAACTTTTGTAGATAAGACTTCTTTCCTGAAAGCAAAAATAGAGCTGTAATCAAAATTCTATTCCCTTTCCTTTCTCTTTTTCGTTATTGCGTTTTCCTTGTCTATTTTCCCTATTTCCCTTTATAATATCCAATAAGTTACAATTTTTAAAAAATAATTGACGATTTTCCCTATATTTCAATTTTCCTCCCATTTTATCCGTCGTTTTATTTTTCCAAACAATATTATCAGCATTAAATGCAATGGTATGATGCAATGTCATTAATATCTATTTATATTGCATTGTTCAAAAAATGTAATTACGATGGCGTACACCACACACACACACACACACACACACACACACCAACACACACTTATGGTTGGACAATGAATTGACATAAATCCATTCCAGAGCCATCTACCAAATTTAAACCTAAAGCTAACTTAGATTGTTCTACAAAAAGTTCTTCATATCTCAAAATCTACTAAAGATAGATATGGGAGTGCTAATACAAAATGATAGGGATGATGTTACCTCCCAATTTCGAATTTAAATACAGGGTGTTTTATTTAAGAAAATTGATTTTCTGCATTCGAAAATATGTCACTTTGTTACTCAGTTTTGAACACTCTGTATATTAGAATGCGAAGTGTGCGTACCATTTCGTAGAGCTATATCTCATTCATAACATAGCAAATTTGGAGCTCTCTATTTGCGGTATTAACCGAGATATTAATTCTCAATGATGCAATGATTATGACTTAAAAAAATGAAAAACTTAAATAACTCAAAAACGCAACATGTAGCTATAGCAATAGCTAAGGAAGACTGTCTATATTTATGACCGTAGAATCCAAAAAATGTAAAGAAAATTATATCATTCTATTTAAAATAACAAATTGACGTCCATTTCCGGTCAACCGGAGTGATATTTGGTTAAAGTATTTTACATTTATAGTTTCAATCGAACAGATGATGGTGCCAAAATCTCAAATATAAGTAAATAGTAGAACATCATAAACTATTAATGAGCCACTTACGTGGAATGCCATGTATATAATATATGATTAATGCGATTGTATGAACAATTAAAAGATGGTATTTAATTTTAAAGGGATTGTTGAATCTATTTCAAATTATATGAGAATTCTAATAAATATATTACTTGATCGTTAATAAATTGTACATATTTTTTAATGAAGGTTTTATTTTAATTTGATTTAATTGTGAATTTAATTTGTTTGATATCGCGTATTAATGAAGTATTAGTTGGCAGCAATCTTATTGTTTTATAAAAAAAATTCTCGCGATATCGTTTCTATTTTTTTTTCCCCTTACTTCCAAACAATATTATCAGCATCAAATTCAACGATCCAAGCACCCACAATTGTCTGTTGCAAAATATTATTTTTAAAAATAATATTCCTCCATTTTCGTCGCGCCATCTTCTTTTTGATTCTATAATCGCAAATAGTGGTTCAAAAAAATCGCATAAGTCACGAACTTTAAAAAAAAAAATTGCGCTTCTATATTTCAAAATTCTCTCCCCCATATTGCGTCCGCCATTTTGTTTTTCCAAAAATTAATATCAGAATCAAATTTAGCGACCTCAAAAACGCTTGCGTACGAATATTTGTTGCAAAATGTCTCGTATACTTCAAAATTTTCTCTCCTATATTCAATCCGCCATTTTATTTTGCTAAAACATATTGTCAGAATTGAATTCAGCAACCACAAAACCCCTTCAAACATTTGTTAGAAACTGAATCACGTTTTTGTATTTTTTGGACGCATTTTTTCGACATTTGGCACCATTGTGTGGCGCACCAAAATATTCTGGACTTCAATGTACATAAAATAAATGTTTTTTTGTATATTTATTGGCTTCAATAATAAATAATCATGTCTTGCAACCGTAAAGCACAATTATAAAAAAAGGTACGATTAAAAAAAAAAACTTGCATCGTCCGCGATTCGAACCCGGCACCGTCGGGCGACGAAGTGCGTTTGTCGTACACGGAACCCGCTGAGCTAAATGCATCTATACTTTTTGAAATTCAAATGAGCCATAAAAATTAAAGCATGGCAATGACTGACAGTTCAATTTATTTTACACTATTTTAGATATTTTAGCTATGTTACGTGTGTGCAATGACTATAAGATCTCTCACTGTTCTTATTTAATTAATAAACATCGCGAAAACACCACTTACTTGCCCTTTTCGTTATTGTCCGGTAATGCCGTATCGGCAAAAAGACGCTGCCTTTACCGCAAGTATTTTGCAATATTTTGGGTACCTGCGCGTAATTTTCATTATCGCAAAGCTTCATCACCTATATCCAGTCATTTTACTATCTTTTCCGCATTATCTACGCGCCTCTCTCCCTTCCGAAATCATCTCGATAATTTGGGAATATGAGCGTCCCATAATTTGACAATTCTCTTGAAATTTATTCAATAATCTATCTAAAAACTGAATAATCACTTTCACAAACATACCTGACCGCGCTTTACGAAAGTTATTTCACCTTTTAATCGACGAACTAAGCCGTAAACGAAAATAAAGCCACCTCAAATTGTTCCAAATTGACATATGGTATAAGTTAGGTATAGCTCTATTGAAATGACAATATTTCGGCATGTTCCCTTTCAACCTTCCCCATACAGCTCATAACTGTCAAAATCACATTTCATTCTTACACTTGCTTGGAGTACATCTTTACCCCAAAAACCACGTCGCACTGAATTATGTAGGTTTTAGCGGGCCATTTTGCCGAACGCACTCAACGACTTCTGTCAAATTTGACAGATGTCCCCTGCAAACATACTAATTTTAATCGTTTAATTTTGAAGTAATTTCGCGTTCTGCCCTATTTTAGGGTTCGAATTGTAAGATGAAACATGAAGAAGCCCCCGACAATAACTTCATACCTGATACGGTTTTGAGCCAGAGTCGATGCAACAAAATTGGGCGTCACTGGCACAATTAACGATTTCGGCCAGATATGTGACGCGATAAATTGACTCATATTGAGAGAAATTTCGCGTTTCCACTCCATTTTAGGTTCAAATGTTAAACGAAGGATACAGGAGGCCGTTAAAAAATAATTTCGCACCACGTTACGGTTTCTGAGCGCTATTGCGCGACCAAATGTGCGCTTTTGGTTTGGCATCTTACTTGATCCTGCTCAATAATTTCGCTAAAAATTGCACAATCATAATCACAAACATATCGAGCGTGTATTACAAACCTTTTCTACCTCCTAAATTAACGTTATATTACCTCGAATCGCTATTATTTCACCCAAATAATGGTCAGGTTATGACAAATCGGCGCCCTCAGAAATGACATTTTCATTTAGCATATTCCACATTTTTCCATATGCTTGCGAATCATTCAGGCTCTTAACATCTCTCTGATCACGTTTCGACTCATTACGTGTCCCTTGTACCCCCTTTTACGTTCCAAAATCGTCTCCCGAAGTTCGCGACATTTCACCGCGTGACGCGGCATCTGACATCCCACGAAACCCGCCATAATTCCAAACTCATCGCCGAAAACCACCTATATAAATCGGCTCTTTTTGTGAAAAATGTCGCGTCTCGACCCCATTTTAGGGTTCGATCAGTAAGAGGAAACATGTGAGAAACTTTTTCGACATTAACCGCACTCTCAAATATCATCTCATCCTCGCAGCGAACATACGAAATTGCCCAACTTTGACAATGCCAAATCGGTCGAAATTCGCCAAAGTGACATTTCTCGGTCTTCAGCGACGTTCGCCTAATCCACACCCATCGCAATTTACATTTCCGCGAATTTTCTCCCCTTGACCTATTTTTAACAATTAATCTCGATACCCCTATTCCACTACCACCCCCCTACCCCTCGCCCCTTTAATAATTTCCCTTTTAATCGCCGCCCCGTCTACAGCCTTAGGCGGGACAGTTTTTCGCTCCGAATTTACACGCACGGAATAGGGCGACGCCTATGGTGTGCGACAAAGAGTAGAAAAGGTAATACTGACCAAACTTTAGTATATTATAATGTAAACGTAGGGGAGATTCTGACATCAAGTTACAAAATTTCCATAGTGGAGTATCTGTTTTAGCCGATGGAATAAAATGTAAAATAAACCTACGAAACTCGGAAAATCAGCCGGTGTCGATGCCGATAATTTTTACACTAGAACAGTTGTTCCTTTATTAGAAGGAATATCAGATTTATAAGTTTTTGTGAGATTTTGGATATAAGGTTGATATAAAAGACTGTCTGCATTATAAATAAGTGTTGTCAATATGTAATTTTTTACGGCCTAACCGTTAGGGGAGGGTGGGGCAAGATGGGGCCACGAGGCATGATGAGGACATCGTCTTATCTACAAAACGGCAGTAAGCATCTATCAAATAATAGCAGTCCTAATATTGACAAGTGCTGTTTTATGTTTGTTGTAATGTAGGAAACTTTACTAGTCGTAATAAAAAAGTTATTGCTGTTTGTGCGTGAACTTTGCAATTTCTTGTCTTCTACTGTCTCAATTATAAAGCTTAAGTTTAATATTCTTATCGTTATTGTATTTTTTTTATTTTAAGTAGTTCCGCTCTAAAGAGTTTAAGCTTTGTTCTTGCATGTTTTTTAAGAATATTTTAAGAATCTATTTTTTTTTTTACCTATTACCTAGATTTATGGTACGACCCATTCTTAACTGGAACCCCATCTTGCTCCCATGCTGGGGCAAGAGGGTGTACACATTTCTATTCAAAATTTTCTCACAACATCAAGAGTACCCATCGAAAAATTGTAAACTCATCCATCAGCAGATAAATGTTTAAAGATTGCAACAGGCGTACTTAGAACCTTGTATATCAATTTGCAATCCTGATGCAGTGTTCTAAAGCTTAATGTTCCCATCTTGCCCCACCTTCCTCTATTTGTTTATAACTATATGTATAAGCTAAGCGGAGGACACAAATACGCGATCGCGACCACGATTACGATAGCAATCGCGTTGGCGATCTGATGCGTTATACTTAAAGAAATAATACCGCACATACTTGTTGCGACCCCTCGCGATATAATCAACTTGTGCAGTGTTCGTTCGCGTTCAA